>CP129447.1:49872500-50177500 GCA_030445155.1 Quercus variabilis | reverse complement strand
GCTGCATGATTTTGACATGATATTGATGTTTGTTTGATTTAACAAGTTTATTCATAATAAATCTAATTAATAACTTGGATTTAAAACTTGTTAATTCTATCAACTAGGGTCTAAATTTCCCATGTAGAGTCTAGGGACAAAGGTTTTGTACTAGATCTGAAACTTCTCTTTACTATAATGGATTGCTTTTTAGGAAGGTTTCCCCACAGGTTTTTTACTATGAAACTAGTTTGTTTCATTGGTTTTCCTAGGTCATCATATCTTGTCTTATTTATTTTTTTGCTGTATGATTTTGACATGATATTGATGTTTGTTTGTTTTAACAAGTTTATTCATAATAAATCTAATTAACAACTTGGATTTAAAGCTTGTTAATTCTATCAACCGGGGACTAAATTTTCCCAACAGTATTGTCCATGGGCAGGGTCAAGGGTTGAGGTTTTCTTTTTTGGCCCAGCTTGTTAACTAGTTAATAGCTCATTAGGCCCAACCCATTTTTCCCATGGGCTAAGTAAAAATGAGCCGGGCCAGCCCGACTTGGCCCATTGATGTCCCTTTGATTCATCACGATTAAAGAGTAAGGTAGAAAAATTTGTTGTGGATAAATTTTTAAACTAACTGCTATGACACTCATGGAAAATGGGAATGGAAAAGCAAAAGCTTCTAAGGTAAGCCCAATTAACGGCTTGATAGGTTCAAGTCACTGTAGCTCCACCCTTAGTTTTAGGTTTAAGTCACCTAGGAGCAGTTAGGAACTATCACAGTTACGCTTAGGTAGGAAAGTCACACTAATCACCCACTTTTTAAAAAATTTTCCTTTATAAAAGAAAAAAACTAGATATAGAATGAATTTGTTAAAAATATTGAAGTGACAATGGAATTTGGCATTTTTTACTTTTACCAAAAAAAGAAAAAAAAAAAGAAAAAGAAAAAAAAGAAGAAGAAGATATAGATCGAGTTTTTAACAAAATATTGAGGTGACAATGTGATTTGGCATTATGAAAATTGAACTTGTTGTCGTGTCATTGCCCATCGTTGCCCTATCCTACAACTTGATGCTACTTAATAACCTCTCCTCAATTTAAAACATATATATATATATATATATATACTCTTTAATTAATTTATTGGTGTCTCATTTATTTTCTTTTTAATATTGATTTTTTGTAATATACAATCGTTAATTTTAGGAGCATTTAAAACATAGGTTTATGAAAATATATAAGTAATTCTCTTTAGCAAATTTTTTTTTTTCAAAAATGAAATCATACTCGTTTATAATAAGAATTAAGGATACTAGAATACAATGATACATTTAGCTTGGCCTGCCTTGAAAAATATTTCTGGCTCCATCACTACTCTCATTGTGTTTGGTTGCGAGAATAGTTAGTAAAATACGGTACGTGTTTAATATGATAAATATATGGACGAGCATTATTCAGCATATTTTTAAAAAATACATTTCAAAAGTTCGGCATAAAAATACGAAAATGGTGACAAAATGGTACATAAATAGTTCAAGTATATTACATTTCTTTTTCAAAAATTTGTAACAAAAAATATGGAAGCATTTTTCATATATTTTTTTATAGATAAAAATAATAATCTTTATATGATGACCTTTATCTTAAAAGTCACATGTGATCTAATCCTTAGACTATCCTAAATAAAAGTTTGTTGAATGATATTAGAGATATTATAGATCTTATTATATAAGTTTTACCAACTTATGCATCATAAATGAGAGAAAATAATTCAAATATGATAGGCCAAGAATGTATTGACCCATTGTGATAAATTTACCAATTAATTAACCAAGTGAATTAATCAGGTTCAATTACATGCAATGACCGTGGTAGCACAAACAAATCACCAATTAAACTAAGTATGAAGAGGAAATTAAATTGACATGGTGATTTGTTTACGAATGAGGAAAACCTATACGACAAAAATCCCACCGGGTGATTTTAAGGTCACAATTCCCGAGAATCCATATTATCACAACAAGTGGTTACATGTAAAGGAATACCGGTACCTTATAACAACCTACAATTGAACCTTTACCCCAATACCCAATTGGACTTGTTCTGTAGTGACAATATCTCCTTTTGATGCACGGCTCCTAGTATGTGACTAACGAATTGCACGGATCCCAATACGTGACTTCAATCACCAACTAGAGAAGGTTATTGGCTGCAAAATTCTTCAGTTCATCCAGACAATGAAGATCAAGAAGATGCTTGGTCACAAAACCCAAAGATGCTTGGTCACAAAACCCTATAGTGTACAAACACAGCAACTTCTTCACAAGAATGATAAACTCGGGCAAATTCTGTTTTCGGTCACAATTTGCTTGAACAAAGTTTGCTTAACACTTGTGCAACTTGTGTCTCCCTTTGACGGCCCTTAAAATAATCATTTTATATGTCTAGGGTTGTGAGGAAAAAAAAAAAAAAACCCAAACACATAATTACAGATTGGAAGAAAACAAAACAAAAAAATCTATTTTTCTTAAACCTCGACAGAAAAAAAAAAAAAAAAATCTATTTTCTTAACCCTTGTTTCAAGATTAAGTATTAAAGTCATGCAAGTCTGTCCAAGATTCAAGCCAAGGAAGTATTAAACACATCCTAGATCTACCCAAATACAAGTAAAGTGCATTTTGTCAAAGGATTAGTCAATTACATAAAATAATGACATATGTTCCTAACAAGTGAATCGCATATATCCTAACAAAATACTTAATACTTAATTTGTAATTATTATATTGTTGAAATGAAATGACAGTGAGTAAATTTTTTATAATAAAATTTGTAATAATTTAAATTTTTAGGGAAAAATGCCAAGAGACACCTTGAACTTTGGGGTAGTGACCATTTCACCCCTGAACTTTTATTTTAGCCAATTTACCCCATAAACTGTCCACATGTAGCAAATAAAGGCATCTATTATTCTAAAACAGTTTAAAATCAGTTTTTCAAGAAGGTGTTGAGCAGTTGTCAAGATTGTTTAAAAACAGTTTTTCAAGAAGGGAAAAACACAAATATGAATGCAATTAAGCATGCAACTCAATCAAGGATCCAATCAACATTTTAAACTCTTAAAATCATCTCTCAACAACAATTTTAAGCATATAGATTCCCAAAACACACATACAAACTAAACAAGTTTAACCAATTTTATATTTCAAAAACAAGTCAAGACAGTTTAGTGAGCATACATTAACACATGTAAACCTTGTGATGGCCAAATCACATTGTACCTGCACATGTATCAAGAGTAGCAAAGAATATTGCGTGTAGTGTGTGAAAAACATCGCAAGATTGCATAAGTGTATACATGTTATGACGATTTGAGATATGAGAAAATCACTTTAACTCACACACAATCATAATTGTTTGATGGGGACTATCATATTCGAGGTACATCTTATAACTCCCACATCTCCTAGAATACACGCTTGCAATCATATATAAAGAATTTTTATTCTTTTTGCTTTTTATTTTTCTTTGCATATTTTTATTTTTAAGCAAATCATGCATGGACATATAAGAGAAAGAAAAGAAATATCCAATGATGTTAAGCTTTTGACATTCCAATTTTGCTATGCTGAAGCACACAAATGTCATTGACATTGCACTTTTCTATGCCGAAGTATACAGATGTCATTTCATGATTGGCGGGCAACAGTGGTGAGATGGTTATTTCTGGGTTTCTCCTAGGATTTTCTAGTCCTTCCCGTCAAAAAGAGTGCTACGAGTATTAAGTACAAGAGATCACTTAATCTTGCTCATCACAAACACGAGCCATAAAGCTCACTTTCTTAGTTGTGCATAGAGATGCTCATTTAAGTTATAAGAGATACAAAGTTTAGAAAACTTTGTTTCAATGGCCATCTAAGGTACACAAGTACCAAAGTACACAAAACACACACTATTTTTGTATTTCTCTGATTTTTCAATTTTTTATTTAATTTTATATCAAAAAGAAAATAAACAAAATTGAAAATAAACAAAAACATGTTAAACAAAGCAAAGCATAAAAACTAGATGCAAATGCATGAGGACGAAGGAGGAGAGAAGGAGATCAATCCATGGAGATGACATAGATGTTTTGGCGAAGAAATTTATATGTTTGCTGTCTAGAGGTTTGGTGAACAAATTAGCCTTTTGATCATCAATGTGAATAAACTCAAGAGTGAGAGTACCATCTTCGACAAGCTCCCTAATGAAGTGATATCGAATCTCTATGTGTTTAGTTCGAGAATGTTGAACCAGATTTTTAGAGATGTTGATGGCACTGGTATTGTCACAATAGATGATAAGATGGTCTTGACAAATACCATAGTCATGGAGGAGGTTTTTACATCCATAGGAGTTGGGTGCAACAACTATCGGTAGCGATGTACTTAGCTTTTGCAGTGGATAATGAGATGGAATCTTGCTTTTTGCTTCTCCAGGATATAAGATTATTACTCACATAAAAACAACCCCCCGATGTACTCTTTCTATCATCAGCATTCCTAGCCCAATTAGTGTTAGAATACCCAGGTAAGACATCATTTGTGTCCTTGCTGTACTACACACCAAAGTCGGCAGTAGTTTTGACATACTTTGTGATTCTTTTTAAAGCAGCCATATGAGATTCTTTGGGATTAGCCTGATATCTAGCACACACTCTCACACTGTAACTAATGTTTGGTCTTCTAACAGTAAGGTAAAGAAGACTACCTATCATGTCCCATTCGTTGATGCCATAGATCTTCATTTGACAAATGAAGGCTATTGCACACAATATTAGCATCAGGAACCAATCCATAATAGTTGTCTAGAGTGCAAACACCACTTATGAGTTTCTTTCCAGACTCATCCATGACAAGACACTTTCCCTTTGGGAATAGCACTATGAAGTCTTGATCACATATTTGACTTATACTCAATAGGTTCACCCTCAGACCTTTTACATATAGAACATTTGCAATGTTCAGCAATCTAGGTAGAGAGATGATTCCCTTTCCTTTAATCTATGATTTGCTCCCATCACCAAAAGTGACATTGCCACCTTTCTTAGATTCGAAAACCTTGAAGAAAGGTCGGTTTCTACTCATGTGTCTTGAGCAACCACTGTCAAGGTACCACAAACACGTGTTCATAACTTTAAATACAGACTTCATCATAAAACACAGTTTGTGCTTAGATGACAGATCAGTGGGAATGGTGCTTTCTCTCATCTGCCTTTTATGAGCTTAGCCTTTCATTTTTACTCTTCTCAAATGAACTCCTTTGAACATTTTCATTCTGAGACAGTCTAGTTTCTTTTTAGTCAAACTGAGATCTTTTCCAATAGTTATCATAAGAGAATTCAAATAACTTTAGACTTGTATTTTTTGAGACACTCAAACAAATAGAGATTAGAAAAACAAGATGTATTTGAAAACAAAGATCTCTTCAAGTTGGTTACAACAATGACAACAGGGGTCAACGGATCACACAGCAAAGATTAAAACCTAATCAGAGTGTGCCTGCTCTGATACCACTTGATAGGCCAATAATGTATTAACCCCTTGTGATAAATTTACCAATTAATTAATCAAGTGAATTAATCAGGTTCAATTACATGCAATGAGCGTAGTAGCACAAACAAATCACCAATTATACTAAGTATGCAGCGAAAATTAAATTGACACGGTGATTTATTTACGAATGGGGAAAACCTATATAGCAAAACCCCACCAGGTGATTTTAAGGTCACCAGTCCTGAGAATCCACTATTATCATAACAAACGGTTACAAGTAAAGGAATCCTAGTACCTTATACCAACCTATAGTTGAACCTTTACCCCAACACCCAATTAGACTTGTTCTGTAGGAACAATCTCTGATTTTGATGCACGGCTCCTAGTATGTGACTAACCAATTGCACGGATCCTTGTACGCGACTTCAATCACCAACTAGAGAAGGTTGTTGGCTACAACGTTCTTCAATTCATCCAGACGATGAAGATCAAGAAGATGCTTGGTCACAAAACCCTATGGTGTACAAACATAGCAATGTCTTCACAAAAATGATGAACTTGGGTAAATTTTGTCTCCGGTCATAATTTGCTTGAACAAAGTTTACTCAACACTTGTGCAACTTGTGTCTACCTTTGACAGCCCTTAAAATAATCCTTTTATATGTTTAGGGTTGTGAGAAAAAAAATACCCAAACAAATAATTACGGATTGGAAGAAAACAGAACAGAAAAGTATGTTTTTCTTAAACCTTGACAGATACCCTATCTATTGAGCTGATGTCAAGCCATGGGCCTGGAATAGCTTTTTAAGCTAGATAGATGCTAGCTGTCGAGTTTTAATGACAAACACTTCCTTGGCTTGAATCTTGGACAGATTTGCATGGCTTTAACACTTGATCTTGAAACAAGGTTTCTTGAAGTATTAAGCACATCCTAGATCTACCTAAATACAAGTAAAGTGTGTTTTGTCAAAGGATTAGCCAATTACATAAAATAGTGACATATGTTCCTAACAAGTGAATCACATATGTCCTAACAAAATACTTAATACTTAATTTGTGATTATTATCTTGTTGAAATGAAATGACAATGAGTAAATTTTTAATAATAAAATTTGTAATAATTTAAAATTTTTAGGGAAAAATGCCAAGAGGCCCCTTGAACTTTGGGGCAGTGACCATTTCACCCCCTGAACTTTTATCTTAGCCAATTTACCCCCTAAACTTTCCACTTGTAGCAAATAAAGGCATCTATTATTCTACTGTTAATATACTAACAGAATAGTTACATGACACGCATATGAACTCTAAAAACCAAATTCAATCGTGAAACCTAATGGAAAGAAGAGAAACCTAGGAGAGAGGGACGATTTGGGGTTAAAGTTCTTTATGCCACCATTATTGCCGACATCCATCAAGTTCGAGGCTAATAATCAAAACAATGAGTTGAGTTTGTTCACCAAGAAGGATTTGTTCGCACAAGCTTATGACCTAATTACCATATTTTGTTTTCTTCATGCTCTCTATAAAGTTCATAGTGGTGTCCTGTAATTGGTGAAAGTGGCTAATGAGTTTTGTTAGTTGAAGTTTCAATGATCTTTTCAACGCAGTTGGTATGTGGCTATTCAATAGTAGTGTATGGTTTTGCTTTTCTAGTAGGATTTGTTCGAACATAGATATTTGAGATTAAAAGAGGCATCTTTGGTGGGCCATGTACTTTTGCAATTAAAGGCTGCTAGAATTAAATTATTGTATTCGATCAAGTTTCCATTGTAGTTTCATGGTCTAGTTTAATTTTCAGGGTTAGGGTTTATGTGAGTTTGTTTGTTTCATTCAAGATAATGGAAATTAGTTACAAATGAGAAATAGAAGGTAAGAACAGTTTATAATTTGGGTTTGTTTTTGGAGTAGTAACAACAGTTTATAATCAAGGTTTAATGGGATTGTATTTGGTCTTTTTTTTTAAGTTCACATGCTTGTCATGTGACTATTTTGTTAGCATATTAATAGCAGAATAATATGTACATCTATTTGGCAGATGTGTGAAATTGAGAAAGTAAATTGGTTAAAATAAAAGTTCAGGGGGTCACTTGGCATTTTTCCCAAATTTTCATATGAACTAACAATGATTATTTTACAAAGCATAAACTTATAGCAACAAACAAAATTACAAATTTTCTTTTGGTAGCTTTAGTTTTTATTTTTATTTTTTGGATTTACAATTTTTATAAGATAGATACTAAAAAGTAAATATGACATTTGGCAGCTTATATTTTTATTACTAGGCACGTTTTTTTCTTTTTTTTTTTTGAGAATAAAATTACTAGACACGTTGAGTTTGATAAGAAGACCTTTCATTTATTCTTTAATATTATATGTGTTTGAATATTTGATACTTTTGAGTCCAATAGGCAATAGGTCTGTTTCATCAAATTATATCTTTTAAGAAGCCGTATTTTACTAGTCGACTCATTGTCTTGCATATCAAGTGGTGTATGTTCCTTTCAGAATACAATAAATCAAGGGAGTCAATCTCCTACTAGGGGTTGTACCGATTTGACTAGTGAAATGAAATATTTTGGTACCAGCCAATACTAGTGTACCATTATATATATATATATATATATATATATAATATAATAAATATAAAAGTTTACCATAAAATATTACCTCAATTTAGAACAAATTATTCATGATTTTAGACTTTAGCATCAATTAAAAGAAAAAAACACAATATAAAAAATAGAAAATAATACAAATAAGTGAATGCAAATAAGTTACTATTCTGTTCTTACAAAAATTCAAAAATTACAAAACTATAAAAAAAAAAAAAAAAGCTTTTTTTTTTTTTGGTACTGGCTAGTACGCCTAGTACCGATCGGTAATACCCAAAATCGGCCGGTGTGTTCGGTATCTAAACTAGTACGAAACGTTGGCATTTAGATACTGGTATACGTACCAGTACGGTACATAGGTATAGTATCGACCACCTTGCAATAAACACATAAATTCCAAACAATTGCAAACAATTTGGGAGATGCGAGTTTAATTCAATACTACAGACGAACGTGATGTATACATGTATTTTATGAGTATTTACCAACTATGGTTAGGATGATGAAAAAGTGAAGGGTTAGAAAACTTATTTGTTTGGTTAAAAAGAAAAATGAGAGGATAGAAAATGTGGTTTACATAAACTTGCTCTCTAGCCCCTATTAAATAATATAAAAAATAAGTTTTTTTAATCATTAAACAATAAAAATTACTTTTCCATTATTATTATTTTTATATATATATATATATATTTGTATTAGAGGTGAAAGCCATCATTTAATTAAAAAAAACACCGCTAATTCAAAGAAACAAAGAAGCCACTGTTGATTTTTTTTTTAATTATTAAAAAAAAAACACTAGAACCTGTTGAAGTTGAACAAGAAAAAAAAAAAAAAAAGAAGAAGGAAAAAACAGAAGAAGAAGAAGAAGAAGAAGAAAACCCACAGCTTGATTCAACAAACAAACAAACCAAATAAAGAAAAAGAAAATGTTAGGTTCTAAAGACTTAGGATTTGATGTATTTAGAACTCTAATGTGTAATGTTGGCAAACCATGATCAAAACAATATGTTTAGTCTTGTTTAGGCTTGCTCAAAATTGTGTAATTCATGTAAAGTTGGAATCGAGAGGCTGCAGATGCATTAGTGCATTTCGGCCTGGCTCGATCAATCGAAGGATAGACTCAATCAATCGAAAGTCGGCTAGAATGTTTTTCTGCAGAATTTCTAACTCAGCCCTATCTCATTAAATATTTTGGGTTTTTTGTTTGCCCTAGGCATATAAGGCAAAACTCTAGCCACGTTTTGAAAGTTGTTCTGGTTGTATTGTTGCTTATACTTTGCGGTTTGTGTGAATCTCTTGTAAGATCTTTGAGGAGTTCTCCTTCACATAAATTTAGGGTTTTCAAGGTAGAAATATTATCAACACCTTGATGATCAACTCAGTTGCTACCATTGGAGTTTAAAGAAACACAAGCGGGAGTGCTTGTATCCTGTGGAGAATCCAAGAAAGAAGGAGGCCGTGGATTCGGAGCTTGCACGTGGTCATGTCAGTAAGTTCTACTGGTGGGTAGCATTAGGAAGTCGAGTGTGGGTACTTGTAAGTCCTTTTGTATGAACTTTGATTCTTTCAAGATAATGGATTCAAGTTTACCTTGAGGATAGTTAGGTTAAATTCTCCCTAGGTTTTTTACCGGTTTGGTTTTCCTGGGTGATCATATCTTTGTGTTCTTTATATTTCCGCTGCTTTATATACTTGATATGATTGTATGATTGTGTTAACCTAGATTTGCATAATTTGACTAAATTAATCACTTAGCTAATTAACTAGGTTAATCTGGTTGGGTTAAGGGGTCTAAAAACCATTCAAATGGTATTAGAGCAGGTTGCTCTCTTGTTTGAGATCTTTTGATCTCTGAGCTGATCCTTGACCCCTGTTGTCATGGATTCTTGGAAAATCTTTTTGCTTATATGTCAACTTGTCTACTGGTTGTCTTTGCCCCTTTTTGTTTTTGTTAAATCTTTCCTTGCGTATCTTGGTTTAATCATATGTGATAATAATTATGTGTGTTATACTGCTTTAACCGCCTCAAAGGCATGTGATTTTCGTCTTTGGTATTTGGATAGTGGTTGTTCCAGGCATATGACAAGAAACAAACACTCTTTGAAGGAAAGATTGGGATAGTCACTTTTGGAGATGGAAGCAAATCTATGATCAGAGGCATTGGAACTGTCAACATTCTAGGATTGCTAGTTTTTGAAGATGTTTGGTTTGTTGATGGATTGAAACCCAATTTACTCAGCATAAGTCAGATTTGCAACAATGGATTAAATGTTCTCTTCACCAAGTATGAATGTGAGATACTTGATGGAGGAGGTGACTGTATGTGTGTTGGTGTAAGAACAGCTAACAATTGTTATGGCATAACACCAAGTATAAACAACAAGTGCTTTAGTGCAAAGATTGATCAAGTTGATTTGTGGCATCAACAGATGGGGCATACCAGTCATAAGCAGTTAGAGAAGATTTCCAAATGTAAGCAGTTACTGGTTTACCTTAGTTTGAGAAGATAGATAAGTGCATTTGTGGACCATGTCAGATAGGTAAACAAGTGAAATCTAAGCATCCGTCTGTGACTAGTGTTCAAACTTCAAGACCTTTATAGTTATTGCACATTGATCTCATAGGTCCTACCAGAGTTCAGAGTTTGGGTGGAAAGAAGTATATTCTAGTTGTTGTAGATGACTTTACTAGATATACTTGGGTTGTACTTTTGAAGGATAAAGCTGAGGCTCTTAAGAAGATAATACATCTGTGCAAGAAATTGCAGGTTAAGAAAGATACTGTGATAGCCAGAATCAGAAGTGATCATGGAAGAGAATTTGAGAATACCAAGCTGGCTACTTTCTACAATGATTAAGGCACTCATTAAGAGTTCTCTTTGCCCAAGACATCTCAACAGAATGGGATTGTGGAAAGAAAAAACAGGGTTGTTTAGGAGATGGCATGGGTCATGCTACATAACAAAAAGTTGCCAAAATCCTTTTGGGGAGAAGTAGTTAACACTGCTTGCCATACACTCAACCGGGTGTATTTCAGACCTAACTCCAAGAAATCTCCCTATGAACTCTGGAGAGGGAAGAAGTCTGTTGTCAAATATTTTAGGATATTTGACAGTGACTGTTACATTCTACGTGATAGAGAGAACTTAGAAAACTTTGATGCAGAAAGTGATAAAGGATACTTTCTAGGATACTCTTCCACTAGTAGAGCTTATAGAATGTATAATCTAAGAACCAAAACAGTCATGGAATCTTCAAATATTGTGATAAATGATAAGTGTGTTCAGAAGCACTTTCAAAAAGCACTACTCCTACTCAAGATAAGTCTCTAGAAGTTGATGATTCACTTCCTGCTGAGTATGTGGGGAAACATAGTGAAGAAGAGTTGTTGTTGTTGAATGATACAGTTTCAGTACCATCAAGTTTAGAACCATCCACTCCGGTTCATGACACTCAATAGGTACAAAGTGAGCTCGGTCCTCCATCTGAACAGAAAGGTACCTCCACATTTCTAGTTAAAGGTCCATCCTCTAGAGTGAAATTGAATCATCCTCCCACAAATATATTGGGTAGTCTGAATGAGAACATGAGATTGAGATAAAAAGCCTTGAATGTGATTACTCGCTCATGCTATTTGTCCCAATTTGAACTGAAGAAGGTGGATGAAGCATTTCAAGATGCTGATTGGGTAAATTCCATGCATGAAGAACTTCATCAATTCGTTCGAAATGATGTGTGGGAATTAGTTCCTAGACCGAAGGGTGTAAATGTGATTGGAACTAAATGGATCTTTAAGAACAAGTTAGATGAACATGACACTGTTATTAGAAACAAATCAAGACTTGTTGCACAAGGGTACACACAAGTGGAAGGAATTGATTTTGATGAGACTTTTGCACCAGTAGCAAGATTAGAATCCATCTGGATACTGTTGGACATAACAAGTCATCTAAACTTTAAGTTGTATTAAATGGATGTCAAGAGTGCGTTCTTGAATGGGATGCTACAAGAAGAGGTATATGTTGAACAACCTAAGGGTTTTATTGATCCTCACAGACTGAATGATGTCTACAAATTGAAGAGAGCCCTCTATGGTTTGAAACAAGCTCCTAGGGCTTGGTATGACAGATTGACTGCATATCTCATTGTGCATGGATTCAAAAGGGGATCTGTAGATACAACTCTTTTCATAAGAAAGGATAAGACTGGTTTTGTTGTAGCTCAAATTTATGCTGATGACATTGTTTTTAGTGCTACTAATGATTCTCTTGCTCATTCTTTTGCAGATGAAATGAAGGCGATGTTTGAAATGAGCATGGTTGGTGAACTGACTTACTTTTTGGGATTGTAGGTAAAGCAAATGAAGTCAAGAATCTACATCAATCAAGCTAAATATGCAAGAAATCTAGTCAAAAGATTTGGACTGGACAAGGCTGCTCATGTTAGAACACCGATGGTTGCAAATGCAAAATTAAGAATTGATCCATCAGATGAGTCTGTTGATATTACTCTGTATAGAAGTATGATTAGATATCTTTTGTAACTGACTGCTAGTCAGCCTAATATCTCTTTTAATGTTGGTGTCTGTTCTAGGTTTCAGTCTAATCCTAAGGTTTCTAATCTAAATGCTGTTAAGAGAATTATAAAGTATGTGAGTGGAACTTGTGATTATGGATTATTTTATAGCAAAGAGTCTAATTTGTCTCTTGCTAGTTTTTCTGATTCTTATTGGGCTAGGAATGCTGATGACAGAAAAAGCACCACTGGGGGTGTTTTTATGTTGGAGCCAATCTTGTGGCTTGCATGAGTAAGAAGCAAAATTCTGTTTCTTTATCCACTGTTGAGGCAGAATATATTGCTGCTGGGAGTTGTTGTTCTCAGCTCCTTTGGATGAAAAAGTTTTTGAGTGATTATGGGATATCACAAGACACCATAGTTGTCTATTGTGATAATTCTAGTGCTATAGATATATCTAAGAATCTTGTTCAGCATTCTAAGACCAAACACATTGAACTTAGGTATCACTTCATTAGGGATTTGGTTGAAAAGAAAATTTTTGTTCTTGAGTATATTCCTACTGAACGTCAAAACGTTGACATCTTCACCAAACCTCTTGATGGAAGTAAGTTTGAGATACTTCATCAAGTAATTAGTGTGCTTCGGTGTCCCTAGTCTTTTTTGGCTTTCTTGGTCCTTGTGCTTCATTGGTCTTCTCGTTTGTGACAATTGTTCTTTGGTTTTTGTGTATTTTTGTTTCTAGGATTTGCATTGCATAACATTCATGCATTTCATTCTAGGATTTTTTTTTTCTCTTTTGAATAAATGAAAAATATATATATAAAAAAAAGGAGGAAAGCAAATTGTGTTTGGCTTTATTTTTCTTGGTTTTTGAAAACAAGGTTGGTCAATTTATTTACACATAATATATCCTGTGTACCTTGTTTAGCTTTGATGAGTTTATTTATTGCACTTTACTAGTTTGAGCTTTGTAGTGCATATTGTGTGGGAAAGATGTTTATGGTTTTTGATCACTCTATCTTGATCTTGAAGTTACATGTTATTTGACTGTCGGATTTGATAATTTTGAAAAAGGCATAAATAACTATCTCACCACTATTTACTAGCCAATCGTGACCACCTTAGTGCATATCGTAAGATTCTGTGCTCGAGAAAGTATAACACATGCACAAAAAGAATATAAGGTGAAGCCTCGGTTTAATTGATTAATGCTTAAAATTGGTGTGTACTATTAGGCTTGATGGCAAATCACATAATTAAAATTGGTGTGTATATTATGAGGCAAAAATTCAAGAAACTTACATGATTGCAAGCTTATGATCTAGGAGATGTGGGAGTTATATGATATAACTCTTTTGGTGATAGTCTCTTTCAAATTCTATGTGATGAATTTTGTAGACTTTGTGTTTGATTTCTATTCACATATCACCTCACATGTATCTCAAACTTTTGCTAGTTGCACACACTACACAAGTTACTCTTTGCTAAACACTGTGCATGTTATTGTGTGTGTTTTTGGTCTGACCAACTAAGTTTGAAAATACCTTGAGTAATTATGCAAAATATTTTTCTTGCTTGAGAATTTAAAGGGAGAATGGCTAAAATTTTCTTTGAAAAACTGGGCTTAAAACTTGGGTTTTTGAAAAAGTATTTCATCTCATACTCATGCATTTTGTTCATCAATTTTAATGCTTTGAGGAGTTTGTGCCCAAAATGTGTTTATTCTTTTTCAAAATTATTTATTTTTTTCAAAAATTTTGTGAGCATTTGCCTGTTTCGATCGATCCATTCTGTTTTTCGATCGATCGAAAATGTGCTTAAAATCCTTTTAGGAGTCTCGGGTTGATTCGATTGATCGAATGTATTTTTCAATCAATCGAATATCGCGAATTAGGTTTTTAAAAAACTGTTCTTGACTTTTTCAAATCACATTTTCAAAAAGTTTCAAAACCTTTTTCTCTCTCTCCGACTTGGCAAGCTCACTTAGCTTATTTTTTGTTGTTTTCTTCCAGATCTTTTGCAAGGTTTTTGTCCTCTAAGGCCTGTATGTCCATTATAGCCCTCCTTTTTCTTTTATTTACAAGTTTCATGCATTTTTCATGCATTTATCCTTAAAATTTTTGGACCTATTCTTTTTGGGGTTTTTCATGATTCAAGCCATTTCAAGTGAAATTGATCATTGGGTTTTTGTTGGGACATGATATAAACATGATATTGATGGATTAATTTGATCAATTTTGTGATTTGTGGAAAATTGAAAATTGTAGGGCTTAAAATTGATCCGAATTGGGGATTTGTTCAAATTGGGTTCAATTGATGCAACTGGCTTGTTGAATTGATGTAATTGATCTCCTAGTCCCTCCATTTTCTCTCATATTTTCTTCCCCCTTTTCCGTCCCTCCTAAAATCATTCCAACAAACACAAAGCCTTAGGACTTTCCCTTTAGGTATTGGAGTGAATGATAATCGTCTTGTCTTTTTTGCATTTGTTTTTTCTCCCTTTTAAGTTGATTGAGTATGATTTCAATGTTGTCTTTTGGTAGCAAGGGTGTAGCTAGGAGGTTTTGTTTACAGGGGCTGAAGTAAAACTATTAGATTGATTTATAATTCAAGAAAGAAAAAAAAAAAAAATCAAAACATGACATACATATATACATCATGTCTTTGTGCATTAGTTTTAAAAGAAAAAAAAAAAAAAAAACTTAAATCCATTGTAAGTCATAACTCATATATAATATTCTAGATTATTGTTATTTTATTAGTGTAATTTTTATCAACACATACTGTAAAGTTGTGATTTACAACTATATTTTATATTGGCTTTATTCCATGACAAAATGTGTTGTAATTACTTTATTTCACTTCCTTGTATTTTGTGGGATTTAATTGTATTGGGTTTAGTATCAAGTTGGTGAAGACTCAAGCTTTATTGAAGATTAGTGGATCTCGCGGGTGTGTCGCTGGAAGCTAAGCCGCAAAAGAGTCATGTGAAAAGCACATGACTGAAAGCTGAAGAGTCATGCCAGGCTGTCGTTTTCGCAAGTGTCTCGCGGGTAAGGCCTTCCCGCGAGACAGTCGCGAAACATTCTGCCTAGAGGATTTTAATGAGTGACTTTCTTACCCTTCACCCATACTATATATACCCTCATTACCCACAAATGTATGTGAGGCTATTCAGATAGAAAAACCCTAGATAGGTTTTCTACAACACACACACCCTCTTTTGAGAGAGAGCTACTCCTCCTTAGTGAGAAATCATTGTAGCCTCTTCTCCATCCCTCTCCCATTATCATACCTTGAGAAGAGATTTGTACCCAAACATAACCCATACCTATTCAGAGTGTAGAGAGTGCTTTGGAGTTGCTGGGAAGCATTGGAAGAAGCCAAGGATGGCAGATGCAACATGGAGCTTGTTGCGGGATCCGGAGAACTAAGACAAGACACGGTTCCGAGAAGCCTTGTTGGAGTAGGAGCTTGGAGGGCTTAGGTACATCGGGTAGATTAGGCTTGGAGGGTCTCTTGCTAACCCATGTATCCCAACTGATTTTCTAGTGGATCGATTTCCGCTTGGAGGGCGGCGGAGAGGTTTTTCGCCGAGTTCTTCGATTTCCTCTTCGAGAACACGTCTTGGTGTTTTCTGTGTTTGCATCCTTCTTCCCTACTCTTTTATATTCCATTATACTGCTGTGTTGCTTAGTTTATGGATTAGAGTAGCTTACTTATTCATCCGCTCGCATTTACACTATTCCGCACTTTGTATTAAGTTTGTGTAAAATCTATCGAGCCGTAATTTTTATTAGGGGGTCTAAACAGCTCTTGTGTTTTCAACACGTTTTTGAGCTTTCAATTGGTATCAGAGCGGGTACACTTGTTTTGGTTTCATTACCTAAGTGTGATCCTTGACCCCTTGTGTGTTTTTCCATGGATAATGCTTTGTGTGTTTTTATGGATGTTGTTGATTGTAACATGCCATGTGTTTGTGAAAATGCCTCTATGAATGATAATCCTCATGATTGTGATGCTATGTTACATGAACCTTTGGGTGTTGTTGATATTCTTAATATCAAACTCTTAAAGAAAAATGCTAAGAAATTTCAAAAGAGTTTAAGCAAGTTATTTTGTGAAAAGGATGATTTGATTGCTAAGCTCAATGAATCCATCAAATTGGTTGAAAAATATAAGAAACTTGCTGAAAATTATCTTGAAAAGCTGAAAGAGTTTGAGTGTTTGAATATGGACTTGGATGCTAAACTTGTTTTGTCTAACAAACTTGTTGATGATCTTAAATCTGAAAATGAATCTCTTAAGATGCATGCCAAGTGTTTGATTGCTGAACCTACTGTAAAAAATGATGAAAATGTATGTTGCAATCATGTTGTGGTACCCGATTTTGTGCCTAATGTGTGTTTTGCCTCAAAGGACAAATCAGTGTACATTCCTCCACATAAAAGAAATCAAAAAGTGAAGAGAAAGGCTCTTAAGCCTAAGCCTTTGGTTAGGTCCAATCCTAAGGAATTGAGTGGATCTAAGTTTGTTCCAACTTGCCACCATTGCGGTGTGATTGGTCATATAAGGCCTCAATGTTCTAAGTTGAAGAGAGAACAAACCCAAGTTGCTAGATCCATTCCCGAAAAGCCTAATGGACCTAAATACATTGTTTGTCACCATTGTAGTGCCTTTGGTCATCTAAGACCTCATTGCTCTAAGTTTCATGCTCTTAAAAGAATTAAAAGAAAAGAGAAACTTGAGCCTCTTGGAAGTTGTACTTTGCATGATAAACCGGATTTGAGTGAAAATAGCATGTTGTTAAAGAAAGTGTTTAATGCTCTTAACTCCTTGACTATGTGCATCTCCGGTTCTCATTATCCCAACCCTCGTCTCACTTCTCTTGAGACACTCATTCCAAGCAATCATTCCGTTTGGATGAGGAAGGGTTCTTATGGTTGAGCTTTTACTTTTTTGGTCCTTGATCTAATTCTTTCAATCTTTGTAGGACCTTTCATGCATTAAATGTCATATCTTCATGCATTTGTGCATTTTGCATTTATTTGTATGCATTACTTTTGTTTTGATCTTACTTTTATATTTTTTTTTTTGTGTGTAAAAAATCCAAAACCACATAAAAAGTGAAAAATTCAAAAAGTTTGATCGTATATGTTTGAGCACATTTCACATGTGAGTTTGGCCCAGTACCTTCGTACTAATGGCGTAGTGCATTTACGAGCTTAGCTTGTTCTGTATGCACATTTATCTTTGTGGAAGAAATCTTGAAAATTATGTGTGATTGTTGCAAATAGATCTTCAAGCTTGTCATGAATGATTGGTCAATAGTCTTGATGGTCTTGATACTTGCATAGACTTGTGTCTATATCTCTTCTCACTTTATTTTTATGTTTTTGCAAAAGAGCTCTCTAAATGTAAATCTCCAAATGAAAAGAGATATTGAGTTGCAAAAGCCTGTCGCACATACTAATATTTGACTAGGAAAAAGGGAAAGCGACTCTTTTAATGTAAATTGTACGGTGCTCAAAAAGCCAAAGGCTAAGTCTAAATGTTGAAATATCAAAAATTTCAAGCACCGTTCTTAGCATATATTTTTTTTTCTTTTAAGCATATCATTTTGGGCATATAAGAGAGAAAAGAAAATATCCAAATATGTAAGCTTGAACATCCTTATTTTGCTGTGCAAGTGCTACACCTTACTGAGCACAGATTTTATGAATTGCACACAGATGTTTTATGATTGACGAGTTTTAGTGGTGAGATGGTTATTTATATCTTTCTCTTAGGATTTTCTAGTCTTTCCCGTCAAAAAAAGTGATTATAGAAATGAAAGATAAGAGATCAACGAAATCTTACAAATCACATAGAAGAGCCACAAACCTCACATTGCTTAATTGTGCATAGAGATGCTCATCTAAGCTACAAGAGATACAAAGTTGGGAAACTTTGTTTTAAAGGCCATCCAAGGTACACAAGTACCAATATACATAAACACACATTGTGTTTGTATTCTTTTTTTTTTTGGATATTTTTATTAAAAAAAAAACTTAAAACAAAGCAAAAACAAACAAACAAAACATCAAAACTAGATGCATATGCATGAAGAAGAGAGAGAGAGAGAGAGAGAGAGAGAGAGAGAGAGAGAGAGAGAAATTAGTCCATGGATATAACACCAATGTTTTGGTGCAAGAATTCAAAGCGTTGACTATCTAAAGGCTTGGTGAACAAATCAGCCTTTTGATCATCAGTGTGAATGAACTCAAGAGTAAGAGTACCATCTTTAACCAACTTACGAATGAAGTGATGTTGGATCTCAATCTGTTTGGTTTGAGAGTGTTGAACATGATTTTTAGAGATATTGATGGCATTAGTATTATCACAATAGATAGTAAGATGCTTTTGACAAATATCATAATAAAAAAGGAGTTTTGCATTCAAAGAAGTTAGGTGTAATAGCTACCAGCAGGAATGTATTCAACCTCAGCAGTGGAGAAAGAGATACAACTATGTTTCTTTCTCATCCACGAGACAAAGTTATTACCTAAGTAAAAACACCCACTAGAAGTACTTGTCTGGTCATCAACATTCCCAACCCAGTTCACATCAGAATATCCATCTAAAACATCATTAGTATCTTTATCATACCATACTCTAAAGTTACTAGTGGTTTTAACATATTTGATTATATATTTTATTGCAATGATGTGAGATTCTTTGGGATTAGCATGATATCCAGCATACACTCTCACACTGTAGCTAATGTTAGGCCTACTAGTAGTAAGGTAATGAAGACTACCTATAATGCTCCTATACAATAAAGGATCAACACTCTTTCCTAACAAGTTAATAGTGAGTTTAACATTTGGACTCATAAGTGTTTTGACAGAGCTAGCAGACTCTAAACTAAATTTCTTCACAAGATTTTTAGCATATTTAGATTGAGAGATGAAAATACCTAAGTCACTTTAACGAATCTGCAATCTAAGGAAGTAGTTCAATTCTCCAATCATGCTCATCTCGAATTCAATCGGCATCATGCTTGAGAATGAATGAGCCAAGTCATCTTTTGTAGATCTAAAGATGATGTCATCTACATAAACTTGGGCTACGACTAGTTCTCCATCAACTTTCTTGATGAACAATGTTCGATTAGCTTATCCTCTTGTGAAGCCATTAGACACCAAGTATTTAGTGAGACGATCATACCAGGTTCTCGGTGCCTATTTTAATCTATAAAGTGCATTTTTAAGGTAAAGCACATGATCTGGAAAGTGTGGGTCAATGAACCCTTTGGGCCGAGCTACATAAACTTCCTCTTTGAGAAAACCATATAGAAAGGTACTTTTCACATCCATTTGATATAACTTGAACTTCAAGTGACATGCCAATGCAAGTAAGACTCTTATGGATTCAATGCGAGCAACTGGAGTAAAAGTTTCATCAAAGTCCAGTCCTTCCACTTGAGTGTATCCTTAGGCCACAAGTTTGACTTTCTTGTGAATCACATTTCCTTCTTCATTAGTCTTGTTGCAGAATATCCATTTTGTGCCAATGATGTTCACTCCCTTTGGCCTAGGTACTAGTGTCTAGACATCATTCCTATGAAATTGATGAAGTTCATCATGCATGGCTTGGCTTCAACCTAGCTTTCTCAAGGTTAGTTCATTCATGTTTCCCATGATCATATCTGAAGGATGATTTAGTTTGATTCTAGATGAAGGTTCTCTTTCTACTTGATCTTTAGGCTGAGGAGATGTAGAAGAGTCTTCTAGGGCTTGTATAGCACTAGGTGAGGTAGGAGGAGAAGAATCTTAATCACCTGCTTTTTGGTCAGTCTCTAAAGGTAGAGGAAGAATTGACTTTGGCATTTGCTTAGTAGCTTTTGAAGACTTTGGAGTTGATACGTCATCAATCACAACATTGAAAATCTCCATGACCTTTCTATTCCTTTTGTTTGGCACCCACTAGGCTTTGCTTGTGGAAGAGTAACCAAGAAAGATTCCTCCATCACTCCGGGTGTCAAACTTTCCCACACTCTCTTTGTCCTTTAGAATGAAACAAGTGCTACCAAATATTCTGAAGTATTTCACATTTGGTTTTCTTCCTTTCCATAGTTCATAGGGAGTCTTCTTTGTACTTGGTTTGAAGTGCACTAGATTCACAATGTGACATGAAGTGTTAGCCGCCTTTCCTCACAGATCTTTTACCACATCCCTGTTATGTAACATAGCTTTGGTCATTTCTTAAATGACTCTATTCTTTCTCTTTACAACACCATTCTGTTAAGGAGTGATAGGAGATTAAAATTCTTGAGCTATACTAGTGCTTGTGCAAAAAAACTTTAATTAAGAGTTTTCGAATTCTTTTCTATGATCACTTCGGATTTGATTAACTTTCAATCCTTTCTCATTCTGTACCCTTTTGCATAATAACTCGATGTGATGAGGAGCTTCAAACTTAGATCACAGCAAGATGACCCAAGTGAATCTGGTAAAGTCATTGACCATTACCATGATGTACTTCTTTCCTCCAAGAGATTCTGTTCTTGTTGGGCCCATCAGATTAACATGAAGAAGCTTAAGAGGTTTGGTCATGGATGTGGTCAAGGTGGCATGGTGTTAAGCTTTTGTTTGTTTTCCAAGTTGACATGGTCCATACACAGCATTTGTCACCTTACTAAATTTAGGCATTTCCAGAACGACATCATTCTTGGATACAATTGATAGTTGCTTATAGCTGGCATGCCCCATCATTTGGTGCCATAAGTTTTCATTTGGTATTCAAATGCTGTTACATAAAATCTCAGCATCAAGAACTAGACCATAGCAATTGTCTAGTGTGCGAATTCCACTTATGAGTTGCTTACCTGACTCATTTAACTCCAAATACTTCCCTTTTGAAAACAACACCATGAAGTCTTGGTCACAAATCTGACTAATGCTCAATAAATTCACTCTCAGCCCTTCCACATACAACATATTTATAATATCCGGTAACCCTGGTAAAGAGATGAGTCCTTTCCCCTTTATCTAGGATTTGCTTTCATCACAAAAAGTAACATTTCCACATTTCTTGGATTCAAATTCTTTGAAGAGAGTGCGGTCTTCGATCATGTGTCTTGAGTAACCACTATCAAGATACCATAGACAGGTGTTCATGACTTTGAAGACTGAGTGCATCATGAAGCACACTTCGTGCTTATTTGTTAAGTCATTAGGTATGGTCTTTTCCTTGATTTGATAGCCACATGATTTTACCCATGCCTTTATCTTTCTAAGGCGTATGCCCTTGTAAATGAATAATTTGAGACAATCTAGTCTTCTTCTACTCACAAATAGACATTTTTTTAATAATCATCAATAGAGCTTTCAAATAACCTTTAAACTTGCATGTTTTGAGAAACTTAAGCATGTAAAGGTTAAAAACACAAGAGGTATTAGAAGAAAAAGATTTTTCATGCAATTTGATTCCATGAAAACAAGGGTCAATGGATCACATAGCAAAGATTAAAACCTAATCAGAGTGTGCCTGCTCTGATACCACTTGTTGGGTTAAGATAACTTAACCCTGGTTAATTATTCAAATACCCAAGTTGATTAATTAGTTTTAATTGCATACAAATTGAGAAGGCACCAACAAATCACCAAAAAAACTAAGTGCAGCATAAAATAAATTAGACACAGCGATTTATTGACAAATGAGAAAAACCTCGCAAGGCAATTCCACCAGGTGATTTTAAGGCCACCACTCCTAAAAATCCACTAATCAATAATCAAGAGGTTATAAGTATAAGGAATCTTACCAACTATCCTAGCCTATCCCGAAATACCAACCTACAGCAGAACCTTTGCTCCAATACTTAATTGGAATTGATGCACAAACCTCCAATTTGTGATTTGTTAGGACATATGTGAGACTTGTTAGAAACATATGTTATGTAAATTGGCTAATCCTCTAACAAAACGCACTTGTAATTGGGTAGATCTAGGATGGGTTTGGTACTTCAAGGAATAAGAGTTCAAGTTTAATATTGAAGCCATGTGAATCTGTCCAAGAAACAACTGAAGAAGTGTTGTTCATTAAAGCTCGACAGATGTCTTGACAGATCATATCTATCGAGGTTTAATGTTGATGCTCAACAGCAGCTTGACATAAGCTGTATCTATCAAGAATTACGAAATTCAGATTTCCAGATCTTATTTCATGCATATCCATGTGTATTTGTGTAGGGTTTCTTTTCTCATCACCCTAGACATATATAAGGATAATTTTAAGGGCTGTCAAAGGTGATGCAAGGGATGTAACTTGATGAAAAGTCATTGTGCACACAAATTATGACTGGAGACAGAATTTTCCTTAGTTCATCTTTCTTTCTGTAGAAGCTACTGCATTTTTATGCTAAGGGTTTTGTAACCAAGGAGCTTCTTGATCTTCATTGTTGGATGAACTGAATAACTTTACAGCCAACATCTTCCTCAAGTTAGTGTGTTAGTCACGTACTGGGATTCATGCATCATTGGTTAGTTACGTATTGGGAGCCGTGTATTGAAAGGAAAGTGTGGATGACTAAATTTCTCGGTTTGAAATTACTCAAACAAGTAAAATAGTTTCACAAATGCGAATTTGTATTGATGATTGTGTGGTACAATTCTCCGTGATTACAAAAGAGTGATCCTCTGATTCGATCTCCTTAAAAGATTTGTTGATTGGAGTTGTGGCAATGTGATTTTGATTTGAACACAAGATATCCTTCAATTTGGTTGAGTGATGGATCGAAGATTATTGAAACGGAATTACAATGAATCTTTGGCTATGAGCTTGTTAGAAATCCTTTGTTCTTCACGTTCTTCGTGTTCTTCATGTTCTTGGTGCGTTCTTCGTCTTCGAAGGTTTGTGGTGGAAGTTCTTCGGTGCTTTAGAGGCTTGAATCCGTAGAACTTCGCTGACTTGTGATTTGTTGAGGTTTCTAGACGCTTTTGAGCTTGATTCCAGTGAACTTTGAGATTTAGGAATATGATTTGGATGATTCCTCTTCGAATGTTCTTTGTATTTGAAGGTTTTGTAGTGGAAGTTCTTCGGTGCTTTAGAGGCTTGAATTCGTAGAGCTTCACTGATTTATGGTTTGTAAGGTTTTTGAAGACTTTTGAGCTTGATTCCAGTGACCTTTGAGATCTAGGAAGATGATTTGGATGATTTCTCTTCGAATGTTCTTCTTATTCGAAGGTTGAAGTTCTTGAAGTTGTTGAAGGCTTCAGGGCTTGATTCTAGCAGAGCTTCTAGACTTCTGAATTCAAGATGTCTTCTCTGATGTTGCTTGTGCTTCAGATGGCTTGGTGTCCTCCTAAATGTCTTAGGAAGGCTTTTATTTATACGAGTTTTGGGGTGGATGAGTGACACGTGGCGAAGTTTTATTGGTGACACATGTCACAGTCTGATTGGTCCGCTTATATCATCGCTTACACGTGCGAGGCTGATTATGTCATCGCTTACACGTGCGAGACTGCTTATGTCAACGCTTACACATGCAAGGTTGCTTATGTCATCACTTACACGAGCTGATGCGTGATTGGTTCTTGCATGACACTTGGCAAATTTCTGTTGGCTTCTGAATAGTGATAGTAAAACCTAGCAGTAGTATGTGGCGCTTTGTAATTGGCTGTATTTTGTGGACTTGGTAGTGTGACGTGTCAACTTGTGATAGGTCGGAAATTTTTCCTCTCTACAAATGCCCTCTCGAGACTCGTTCACACAGACAGTTTTAGAGTGTGGTATGAGAATGAGTTTCGAAAACAGACTTTTACACTTGGCTCTTCAAATGAAGTAATTGAAGGTGGTGGAGCTTTCAGCAGGATGAGATAATTTCCAAGGAGTAGACCCACCCATATGAAAGGTTTTGATGAGACCGAAAAGAGGTCTGCGAGTATTTGAATGTACTTGCATGACCGAGCCTTCTCAACAGAGGTTAAGTTGAAGTAACTTCAGAAGAGTATTTTTGGATTGTTGGTGGTGATCACAGGGTGTAGAAGATAGGGAAGACGTGAGGATGGTGGCTGGGTACAGCATGCAGAGTCATGGGCTAGCCTCATGTTTTTAATAACCACTGGTGAAATCATCTTAGAAGAGTATACTTCGAATTGTGGCAAGGCCATGTGGGAAGGTGGTTGAGTGCGCATGCGTCATCGTTTTACTCAAGTTAAGTTGAGGTAATTTTAGAAGCTTATGGATTCTAGGGATGTTGATGTTGGTGGTAAAGAAGACGGGGATGAAGCAAAGCGAATAGGTGAAACATACGCCACCATGGTACTGGCCCTGTATGTTGGGGACCCTCTGGTGTAGGTGTTTCTTGGAGATATACCTTTGAATATGGGACTGACTGTATGTTGCATGGGGTTTGACAGCAAGTCATAGAATGTGCATGCGTGATTGGACCATGCCAATAGACGTTAAGTTGAAGTAATTTCAGAAGAGTACCTTTTGAATTACCTCAAGCTAAATTTAAGTTGGAGTAATTCCAGAAAGTGTGTTTTGAGGTACCAGCAACGATGACCTTTAGGTACCACATCGGTGGAGACATGGAATATAGCTTTGGCAACCATTTACCGGCACCAAAGGCTAAACTCTGATGAGCTGGTGCCTTGGAGGTTGTTTCAAGTGTTGGATGAAAGACAATTTATAGGATACCCCAACACTTTTTACCATCTTCACCTATTGCCACCTATTCGGAAAGCATAATAAAATGATAGATGGAGCCAACTTATGATTCTGGTCCTAAAAACTAGCCAAGTTGCTGTTTGCTCTAAACCACTGCTTCTATTAGAAGGCCAAACAATTAGAAAGAGACTACGGGAGACCTGAGATTAGGAACTGGTGTCTCTATTAGACTTGGATTTCTGGCCAACCAAATCCACAGAAGCATGGAAGGACGATGCAGACCTTGTTATGAATAATTTTATGGACAAAGGTGGTCGTTAAGTGGAGAAACAAAATTTGTTTGGATCTAAAAACTACAATGATGCTGTGAAGAAGGTTTCTACTGAACCATGAGAGGGTTGATTTCAAATTGATTACAAAAGCGATATTGGTTGCTAAGTGTTGAGAATAATGAAGCCATAGTGAGAAATGGCTGTGAGAAGGAGGACTTGAAAATTTGAAAGAAGCAAATCTTCATTTCATGACTCAGTGTATTTTTCTTGATGAGTTTTCAACAAACTCGACCCTTCTATTTATAGCAGAGAGATGAAGAACGGTAGATAGGCAGTTGAGAATGGCAGATAAGAATTTTTGATGAGAATGGTAGATTCCCGACTGGTAGGTGACGAATGGTAGGTGGGAATGTTTGGCACCGAAAGGGAAATGGTAGGCGGAAGACTGGTAGGCATCGAACAGGAATGGTAGGTTGGATGGGTGACCTGATGCAATTTCAAATTTAAGACACACCTGTGAGAGTTCATTTGTACTTTGAAAGGGAAGCCTTGATGGAGTCTGGAGAATAACCTTGAGGGGATCCAAACTAAATAGATGAATCTCAAATTTTGATCTTGGGAGCTTAAGTTTTGGACATTGTCAGTACTTCAAAGATGTGGGTTAGATTGGTGATTTCCAAGTCGCGAAAAACAATGCAAGACAAGTCTAGCTTGAAAATCTTGACTTTGGGTTGATTTCAACACAAAAGACAAATATCTTGGAATTGGGTTATTTATGCAATTTCTAAGTCTCAAATGATGGAACGGACTTCAAAATTGGAATGTACACGAAAAATTAAGCAAGGTAGATCTATCTTAAAAATTTTGACTGCAAAAGTCAACTTTTTGGAAATTGGATGTTTGGGCAATTTTTGAGTTTCGAATGAAGAAACAGATCCTAAAATCAGAATGTACTCGAAAAACTGAGTAGGATAGGTCCATTTTGAAAATTTTGACTTTTTAGTCAAAGTCAAAGGTCCACTCGATCAAAGCTTTTTCTTTCTTTTTCTTTTTTTTAGCGGTTTGGACCGGGTCAGGATGAACGGGTCAAACCAGGTTGGCCTAGACAAACGGGTCAAACCGGGGTACTAGAGGATGTCGTCATCCCTGATGTCATAGAGGCGCGTGTGAGCGCGTATACACCAGCCACCGCGTGTGAGTGCGTGAGAATTGAGGATGGCGCGTGGATGCGCGTGCTCGTTGAGGCGGTGACCTCCGAAGTTTCCAGACCTTTTGGTGGCGCGTGGAGGCGCGTGGCAGTGTTTTTGGTCCTAAAATTTTTGGGTTTTGTGGAACATATTTGCATAGGTTTGAAGGAGGAGGCCACGATTTTCGAAGCTTGTGGCCGCACGTGGGGGCGCGTGTTTTCTCCAGTGAGATTTGAATTTCCTTGGACTTGCAGATCGAAGTTTGTAGAAGATCCCTGTGGGCTCAGTTTTGTGAAATCCTGAACTGATTTGCACAGATTGACAGAGAAGGCCGCAGGTCGTTATTGGACTTATGGCCTCTTTTGGTCTGCTTTGGCAGTGGCCGCCCTGACAGGGTGCCAGGATTCAGACTTGTGAGATAGTGAGCCATCATCTTCTGTCTCTATGGCTGAATATCCTCTTCCATTTCAAAATTTGGTGCAAACTTCCCTGACTTTTAGTGCATTTGTGTTTGCAAAATTTGACTTTGAATTTCAATTGTTTTCACATTTCTGAAATGTGAATGTTGTTCTTTCCACTGGTCGGTTGGTGGAACCATTTAATGGTTTGTTGACTTTCTTCATTTTTCTTGCCTGCTATCTCAGAAGTTTTTTATATAAAGGCATATTATTAGCCTTCCTTCATCACTGAGGCACATGCTCGACCTTTAGCTTTCTTCTCCTGCTTTCAAGATTTTTTTTTTTATTTTTTTTTTATTTTTTTATTTTTAATATGTGCTATGAGACCTTTTCCCTGAATTTTTTTTTTTTTTTTGGTTGCTTGTTTTTGTTTTGCAGCATAGTTTCCTTAATCTTTGGGTTTTGACATCAAACTTTACGCTGACGTTCTCATAGAAGTGTTTGCTTTCATTTGGTGGCTTCATATTTCATTGATAGCAACGTTCTTGCAGTGATGTATGCCTTCATGTTGTTACATTATTTTCTTGCAACAACAATCTTTTAGTGATATTCATCTTTGCAACGATGTTTCCATGAGGATATCCAGCCAGGCAACAATGCTAGCACCGGTACTTGTCTTTGAAGTCGTATCGCCTCTGGTGTTGGCAATAAAGCAATACTAGTACTGGTCATTAATGAAACTATGCTAGCACTTTTTTGCATAAGTGTGTTCCACACTTGTCTTTGCAACGTAGCCATACCAATTGTTCTTATCATGAAGCCGCGCAAAGTTTGCATTTGTATTGAGGCTTGAACGGTTTTAGACCCCTTAAAATACAACCAGATTGGTTAGCCTAGATTAATTAGCCAAGTTGTTACTTAGTCAAATTATGCAATTCTAGGTTAAAGCAATCAAATAATCATATCAAAATAATAAAGTAGCGGAAAAATAAAAGACACAATGATATGATCACCCAAGAAACCACACAGTAAAAACCTAGGGAGGATTTGACCTAACTATCCTCAAGGTAAACCTGAATCCACTATGAGAAAGAATTGAAGTTCATACAGAGGGACTACAAGCTCCCCGCTTGACTTCCTAATGCTACCCACCAGTAGAACTTACTGACACGACCACGTGCAAGCTCCGAATCCATGGACTCCTTCTTTCTTGGACTCTTCAATCAAGTACAAGCACCCCCGCTTGTTTATCTTTAAGCTTCAATGGTAGCAACCAAGTTGATCATCAAGATATTGATACTATCTCTAACTTGAAAACCCTAAGCTTTGTATAAAGGAAAGCTCCTCTAGATCTCACAAGATATTTACACAAAACAGCAATGTATGAGCAACAATACAACTGGAGCAACTCTAAAAACGTGGCTAGGGTTTTTCCTTATATACCTAGGGTAAAAACATAAAACCCTAAACGTTTAATGAGTTAGGGCTGAGTTGGAAATTCTGCAGAAAACGCAATCTGGTCGATTTTCGATCAATCGAATCTATTCTTCGATCGATCGAGTCAGACTGAAATGCCCCAATACATCTGCAGTCTCTCGATTCCAACTTTACAATAATTAAACAACTTTGAGCAAGACTAAACATATTGTTTTGATCATGGTTTGCCAATATTACACATTAGAGTTCTAAATACATAAATTCCTAAACCTTTAGAACCTAACAAACTCCCCCTTTGGCAATCCGTGACAAAACCCTAATTAAAAGCTTAAAGTTTTACAAGTAAAAAGCCCTTTAGAAAGATAATGCTCATAAACTTCAAATTCAACTCTAACTACTATCCATCGATTGCAAGTGTAAACAGCAGCTTAGTTGAATCAACCTGTATATTCCTGAAATACTCAACAAACGCATAAACGCATGTGTGACAGAAAAGAGTAAAATAACAGGTATAACATTCTTGTAAGATTCACACAACACAAAATAAAGACATATATGAATGAACAACTCATAAATATAAATCAATAAGCAGTGAATCACAAAGCAACAAGAATAAATGAAAAACAACATGTATATCAATCAAAGTTACTCCCCCTAACATGAATATCCCCAAAAAAATGATATACATAGTGAAGCACCTAGATACAATCTAAAAACTCCACAAGCTCCTCTCAAAAAGTAACAAAAAAAATCTCCCCCTAACAACAAAACTCCTCTACAAGACAAAACTCCACTCCCCCTTTTTGTGACGGAATGTCAAAGGACAATCACAAGTCGTCATCAAAAGGAGGTGGTGAGGGTGAATGAAGACGCGCAAAGTCGGCTCGAAGAGCACGAATCTCATCTAGTAAGTCCACCAAAATCTGACTATGAGCCGCCTGAACGGTCACGACAGTCTCTAGAGTACGACGAACATCAAAGTCGGTCGAAGGAGGTGGAGGAACATCAGCAGCAGCAGCATCATCACCAACTGGATCAGGAACAACCTCACCAGCAAGACCTGCAGAAGAAGAAGGAGGGGTGCGCTACTAGTCGGCTCAGACCTAGGGTGTTTAGAACCAGCTCAAAGATGAGCGGCCCTCTGTCTAAGAAAAGACGCATCTATGGGAGCTATCACATGAACAGGCTCAGAGGAAGGGAAGTTACTAAGGTCAAGATAGAGCAAAATCCTATGAATAAAAATAGGATGAACAAGGGCATGAGAAGTAGATGAACTCCTATAAACATCGTTCAAAGAACAAAGAAAGAGATGGAGAAAACTAATAGGAGCATCAGTAACCAGAGCGTACAAAAATACACACCTCTCAAGAGGAATGGTGTGAACATGAGAAATGGGCCAGATGGAATGACACGCTATCTTAAAGAACAGGTAGTGTAACCCGGAGAGCTCAGCAGAAGTGATCCTAGGATCAGAACCCCACTGGACAAAAGTCCCAGTGATGTAAGGCAAAACGTTGCTCAGCTCGGGGGACTCGTCATATGGATAGACAGGATTCCGGACCAACGGTACCCTTAGAGCATCAGCCACTACCTGAGGAGTAATGGTGTACTCTACGCCTCGTATCCAACTCTTTACTAAAGTGTTGGAATCATAGATGGGGATAGAGATGTTCGAAAAGAACTCTTTAATCAAGGCAGAAGGTGGAGGAGGATCAGAAATGTCCAACAAGGGTAACCAGCCCCGACGCTCAAAGTTTGCCCTAATGGCAGGATCAAGTTCATCTAACAGAACAGAACGCTCAGCCCAAATCTTTCTCTTAAGGTTAAGTTTCTCAAAAAGCTCTTGGTTTTTCTCACTCGGAAACCTCTCACGATCAAAGGAAGGAGGGGATGGAGAAGAAGAGGGAATAGACCTACGGGCTCTAGTCTTCCTAGGCATGATGCGGCTTGAGGAAAGAGAAACTTTGCAAAAACTTCAGAGGAAAACGACAAAAATCTGAACTATTTGGCTTGCCTCGTCGGAGAGAGAAAGAAAAAGTTTGAAAAAGATTTTAAAAAGATTTGAAAAAGTCAGATCTGATCTTTTTAAAAAAGCTTCTCCACGATTTTCGATCGAACGAAAATTACATTCGATTGATCGAATGAGCCAGTCATTTTGAAACAAACTAGAGCACTTTTTCGATTGATCGAAAAACAGACTGGATCGATCGAAATGGGCAGAGACTCACTAAATTTTGAGAAAAATCCAGTTTTGAAAAACACAAACCTAATTTTGATAAACAACTCCTCAAAGCATTAAACAATGAAAGCAAAATGCATGAGTATGAGATGGAATGCTTTTTCAAAAACCCAAATTATGTCAAAAACAAGTTTCAATCATTCTCACATTGAATTTTTCTCAAGCAACAAAAATGTTGTGCACAAATCTCAAGATATTTTCAAACTTAGTTGGTCAGACCAAAAACACACACACACTAGCATGTATAGTGTTTAACAAAGAGTAACTTGTGTAGTGTGTGATACTAGCAAAAACTTGAGATACATGTGAGGTGATATGTGAATAGAAATCAAACACAAAGTCTACATAATTCATCACATAGAATTTAAAAGAGACTATCACCTAAAGAGTTACATCTTATAACTCCCACATCTCCTAGAACAAAAGCTTGCAATCATGTAAGTTTCTTGCATTTTTGCCTCTTATTTGTATGAAATGGCATTTAGCTTAATAGTACACACCGGTTTGAATTAAGTGAATTGGCATCAAGCCTAATAGTACACACCAGTTTTAATTTAATTGAGGCTACACCTTATGTTCTTTTTGTGCATGTGCTACACTTTCTCGAGCACACAATCTTATGATATGCACTAAGGTGTTCATGATTGGCTAGTGAACAATGGTGAGATGGTTATTTATGCCTTTCTCAACAGAATCAAGTCCGACAGTCAAATAACATATGACTTCATGATTAAGACAAAGTGATTAAAAAACCACACACATCTTTCCCACACAACATGCACTATAAAGTTTCAACTAGTCAAGTGCAATGAATAAGTTCATCAAAGTTAAACAAGGTACACAAGACATGACATGTGTAAAAAGATAGACCAACCTTGTTTTTCAAAAATCAAGAAAAATAGTGTAAAACATAATTTTTGCTTTCTCATTTTCTCCTTTTATTTTTATTTAAGAGAAAACAAATAAATCCTAGAATGAAATGCATGAATGTAATGCAATGCAAATCCTAGAAACAAAAAAAAAAAAAAAAAAAAAAAAAACACAAAAAAAAAAAAACACAAAAACCAAAGAACTATGGTCACAAAGGAATGAGCAATGAAGCACAAGGACCATATTAGAAAGACTCAATTAGGTCGAGTTTTTTGCATCCAAAACCTTTTAGATGCATCACAAGCATTGGAGTTTTTATTCACATTCGAGTGATTTCCAACTCCAGGATTGGAATAAAGGTTCAAAGCCTTTACCAATTCACCAATAAGTGCAATAGGATCTTGTGCTTGAGACACAGACACTTTTGGTTTGTTTGCCCTCTTAGCAGCTTGAAACTTGTAACAGTTAGGACAAATGTGTCCAGACTTACCACAAAAATGACACACCCAAGCAGGTTTACCATGCATCTTGTCCTTAGAAAGGGTAGGCTTAGTTTCTCTCAAATCAACCCTATTCTTCTTAGGAGGTGAAACTTTTTCGGGTTTGACTACCTCACTCACAGGTGGTTTGACAGTTTCACTAACAACCTCACTCATGGAAGGTTTAGAAGAAGAAGAAGGAACAAAATTCGTGGAATGCGGTGCAGAGTCAAAGATGCTTTCAACATAACCTAACCTAGATTTATCAGAAGGATACTTTTGAACATTCAGCATGTGATCAAGTTTAGAACTAGCAGATCTAGCAACAGATAAATCATGTTCCAAAGTTTTAACTTTATCAAGCAAAAGCATGTTCTCAGATTTAACATTGTTCAAAAGATCATTAGCATCAAACAGTTTAACAAGCAAATATTTCTTTTCAAGCTCAAGAGAATCAATTTTCTTCAGGCCAAGTTCTACATTCATAGCATCCCTAGCAGCAATTTTGCAGAGTTTATTGTAGGCCTCTTGAAGATCTGCATCCTCAGAGAGTTCCCCATCAGAAGGGTTCTCTTCAACAGATATGCTTTCATTGACTACAGCAGTAGCAGTGAAAGCAATGAAGTTTCCATCTTCATCACATCCGGACTTATCATCGGAAACCTCATTATCGCTAAGGGTTACAGCCATAGCTTTACCCTTAGTCCTTAAGAATGTAGGACATTCAGATTTCACATGACCATACCCTTGACAACCAAAACACTAAGGACCCAAAGAATTATTTGAAGATTGACCAACTTTTTCTTTAGGTTTTTCAAGGTTATTAACCTTAGTGGGATCATTCTTCCTAAAATTTCTAGGTTCAGCAATGTATGTACCTTTTGCCTTTCTGTTGGTATTTCTAAGAAAGTTTTTGAAATTTTTGGCAAGATAGGCAATCTTTGTAGCAGAGAGCTCATCATCAAATCCACCACCATCAACAGCATCAACTGACTTAAGAGCCATTGATTTGGATTTGTTCACTTTAGGTAGGTCAGACTCATAGGACTGAAGAGATCCTACAAGCTCATCAACAGGGATGGAGTCCACATCCTTGCTTTCAGTGATGACAGTCACTTTGGGTCTAAAGTCTTCAGTTAAGGATCTAAGTATCTTCCTAACAATTTTAGGTTGATCATAGACTTCACCCAAATTAAAAGCAGAATTGACAATATCATTTAATTTAGCATAGAATTCATCAAAAGATTCATCATCAGACATTCTAATACTTTCAAATCTAGAAGTCAATTGTTGCAATTTATTGATCTTAACTGCCTTTGTGCCTTCGTGCACAGTTTGGAGGATTTTGCAAGCAATATGAGCAACCTCAACATTAGAGATCCTCTTAAATTCCTCCATGGAAACAGTGTTGAAGATGGCATTCATAGCTTTGCTATTGAAGCCAGCTACTTCTTTTTCAGAAGTTTGCCACTCACTCACAGGAGTAGTGGGCTTCTCCCATCCGTACTCAACGGAATTCCAGACTCTCTCATCAATGGATTTCAGGAATGCTTTCATCCTTACTTTCCAATAAGCATAGTTGTTCCCATCAAAGTGAGGAGGAACAAACAGAGAGTGTCCATGCTCCATGACAACAGGGGTCAAGGATTAGCTTAGAGATCAAGAAATCTCCAACAAAAGAGCTACCAGCTCTGATATCGCTTGAACGGTTTTAGACCCCTTAAAACACAACCAGATTGGTTAGCCTTGATTAATTAGCCAAGTTGTTACTTAGTAAAATTATGCAATTCTAGGTTAAAGCAATCAAATAATCATATCAAAATAATAAAGCAGCGGAAAAATAAAAGACACAATGATATGATCACCTAGGAAACCACACGGTAAAACCCTGGGGAGGATTTGACCTAGCTATCCTCAAGGTAAACCTGAATCCACTATGTGAAAGAATCGAAGTTCATATAGAAGGACTACAAGCTCCCCGCTTGACTTCCTAATGCTACCTACCAGTAGAACTTACTGACATGACCACGTGCAAGCTCCGAATTCACAGACTCCTTCTTTCTTGGACTCTTCAATCAAGTACAAGCACCCCCGCTTGTTTATCTTTAAGCTTCAATGGTAGCAACCAAGTTGATCATCAAGATATTGATACTATCTCTAACTTGAAAACCTTAAGCTTTGTGTAAAGGAAAGCTCCTCTAGATCTCACAAGAGATTTACACAAAACAGCAATGTATGAGCAACAATACAACTGAAGCAACTCTAAAAACGTGGTTAGGGTTTTTCCTTATATACCTAGGGTAAAAACATAAAACCCTAAACGTTTAATGAGTTAGGGCTGAGTTGGAAATTCTGCAGAAAACGCAATCTGGTCGATTTTCGATCAATCGAATCTATTCTTCGATTGATCGAGTCAGACTGAAATGCCCCAATGCATCTGCAGTCTCTCGATTCCAACTTTACAATAATTAAACAACTTTGAGCACACTATAACAAGACTAAACATATTGTTTTGATCATGGTTTGCCAATATTACACATTAAAGTTCTAAATACATAAATTTCTAAACCTTTAGAACCTAACAAGGCTGCATCCATATCTTTCTTTGTGTCGAAGTCGCGTCACCACTCATCTTTGTCATGAAGCTGCGCCAACTCTTGCATTTGCATTAAAGCATTACCATTAATTTTTCTATTGAAGCGAATTTGTACTTGTCTTTTTTAATGAAGCCTTTTCAACATGAAGCCACGTCAACCCTTCACTTCACCGCAGCCACATTAACACTTTATTTGCATTGAAACTGTGCCAACATCCGTCTTTGCCTTGAAGCAATATTTGCACTTACATATGTTATGAAGTCGCACCATTATTTGCACCATGCCAACGCTCATCTTTGTCATGAAGTCATAACAACATTTCACATTAGCACTTGCACTTGCGTTGAAGTTGCACCAATATTGACCTTTATAATAAAGCTACAATAACATCAATTTTTAGAGGCATCATAGTTCAGACATCGAGGTGCATAGCATTATAGTTAGACATCAGGATTTCAAGATGCCAACAAGACGTTGAAGATGCAAGGAGTCCCTATCAAGACTTTGAAGATGCAAGGAAAGGCCAACAAAACCTTGAAGATGAGGGAAAGAATGATGCCAATACTTTGAAGATGTCAGAACATGCCACCAAGAATTCAAAATTGCACGAACTTACCCATAGAGGAGAGATGATGCAATCCCGACTTTGGATATATATTCTATCATCATTCTGGAGGAAGTTGACATTGTCCCGATTTCAGAGACATGATGTAAAACGATACCACTTAGAAGGGAGATGATGTGGTTCAGATTTCAAAGCTATGAAGTGGCACAACCTAGAAGAAAGACAATGCAGCTTAGACTTGCAAGATACAAGAAGATGCCCCCAGGAGACAAGTGATGCAAAGCATAGTTCAGAAACATGGGAGAATATCCATAAAAGATGGGCAATACCATGCAGACTTCATTTCTTGCAAAAGAGGTTGAAGATTTTATTTTGCTCCACAACCAAGAATCATCATTTCAAGGAAAGCTAAGCCACGTCAATTCCTTACAGTCTTCATCTTTGACTACAACGATCTTCAATCATCCTATTGAGCAGTAGACTACTTTTAAGCAATGCCTTGCCAACCAAAGGGATCTTAAAAGCATATTGACAACCGTTGCAAAACTCTTCAAGCCAGACTGGCAATCCTTCTTCTTTTCATATGACTGAACTTAGTGACAAGTACTAAGCTGCCTACGTACCCCGGAGAGGGATCAAGTCATCATGTAATTCAACAGAATTTCTTTTTTTTTTTTTATAATAATTTTTTTTTGATGATTTTTTTTTGATATTTTCTTTTTGGATGATTTCTTTGGTTTTTTTTTTTTTTTTTTTCTTCTTCTTTTTTCTTTTTAATTTGATAATTTTTTTTAGTGCGTGACTAAACTGAGCAAAAGATACTAAGTTGCTTACATACCCTTGAGAGGGATCAAGTCATTACGTAGTTCAAACGTGTTTTTTTTTTTTTTTTTGATTATTTTGTTGTTGTTGTTGTTTTTTTTTTTTTTTTTTTTTTTTTTTTTTTAACAAAAAGGAGGGCTCAGTGTGTAATAGTGGGTATCACCACTAATCAAACCCGAGACCTCTCAAGGGCGACTTGAGCATCTAACCACTACGCCACACTAGCAATTGGTGATATAGAGTGGGATTAATTTCTCCTTATTGGTACGCTTTCAGAGGTAATGGGAAGACATCATGTACTCTTGCAGCGTTACAGTGGGCAGTTTAAACTCTTACCAAGGAGTAATCCTTGACTTTTAAGCATAGAAGTGTTTAAGGAACTTCCCATTGATGGGGCCGATCCTTATGCCATCATTGTCAATCAATTTGTAAGCTTCGTTGGTGTTTGCCCCTTGCTTGAGAGTTGGAAGTACATCACAAGCAACAGTCACATGGTTTGACCCGACAACTTCATTGAAGTCTAGATCAATCTTGTTTTCTTTGGCAAGTTTCATGATTTGTTCTTTGAAGATGAAGCATTTTTGGATTGGGTGGCCAATGATGCGATGGTATTTGCAATAGTTAGGGTCATCAATTTTCCCTATGTCTTCTAGTCGCTTACATTTTGGCAATTCAATCAGTTTCAATTGCAGTAGTTGTTCTAAGATGTTTGGCACATCTTCATCGGGGAACAGATATGCTTTTTGCTCACGTTCCTTAAAAGGCAGGCGACGCACTTCGTTCTTCTGCCATCCTTCAAGCTGTTTTTCATTTGCCTTCGCTCCTTTTCTTGGAACCTTGACTTCGGTAGTGTTAACAACCATTGGGTCTTTGAGGCTGACTTTTGCATTCCTATCATTCCTCCTTACTTCCCTTTTGCTTTTCTCAGGTATGAGAGGGTTTTTACTTCCATGGCTAGCAATGCTCAACTCCATGTCGTGCGCATGAGTTGCTAACTCTTCAAATGTTTGAGGTTTTATCTCTTGAGGATGTAAAGAAGTCCCCAATGCATGCCTTGGATACACATCTCTACAGTAGAAATTTCAGAAAGTCTATCCTTGCAATCCAAGCTCAAAGAATGCCACCGATTGATATAATCAACGATGGGCTCATCTTTCCACTGTTTGGTATTGGTAAGCTCCATCATGCCTACTGTGCGCAGTGTGCTGTACAATCGGTTAAGAAACTCAGTTTTAAGTTGTTCCCAACTATCAATTGACTCGGGTTCTAAGTCTGTATACCAATCAAAAGAATTCCCTTTTAGTGAACGGACGAATTGCTTTACAAGAGGCCTCCTTGAGTCCCTGCATTTTCACAGGTTTCTACAAAGTGAGCCACGTGTTGCTTAGGGTTTCCTTTGCCATTAAATTGTAAGAACTTGGGGGGTTGATACCCATTTGGCATCCTGATATTATCGATACGCTTTGTGTAAGGCTTCGAATATATGAGAGAACTTGTAGAAGAACCTTTATATTGTGCTCGAATAGTGTTTGTTATCATGTCTTGCAATTGTTGGACAGATATTGAGGCCATTGAGGTGGAATGTCCATGTTGAGAAGTGCCTTCACCTCTTTTTCCCTTATCAACCCTAGCGTTTTCTCCTTTCAAGGTAAAGCCAGGTGGGTGCTTAGGGCCAAGACTTGATTCACCCGAATCTTGTACCTCCAGCTTGTTCATTAGGGTTACAATTTTGACGTCCTTTTCTTCAAGTGCTTTGGTGAGAAGGATGACCCTTGTTCCATTTTAGCCATATTTTCTTCCATGGTAAAGGTGTTTTTCATCATGACTGACACAACTTCCCAAGATGATGGAGAAGAAAGTGATTTGAAGTGAGCACGTGGAATCTCATCTTTCGGGTTCCCTTTGATGGGAAAGAAATCGTGCGACTAACTTCTTGTAAAGGAAGAAGGGGATTTGCCCCCATACTTGAGGTGTTCCAAGGTGGAGATGCCCTTATTGATGACCTTGTTTCTTGTAAGAGGGTCTAAGGAGATGATTGTCTGGACCTTGGCTTCCTTGGTTGATCGAGATTGAAGTTGATTGTTTGCTTTGGGTTGGCTACAATTGATTACACCAATGTAGTTGTTGGTGGTAGTCGTACCAAGTTTAGTTGAAGTAGCTGTTGTTGAAACTTGAATGTTTTTGCTAGTGGCCATTAAAGTTGGTAGCAAGATGATGATGATTTCTTTCTTTGAAGGAGAATGAGATGAGAGGCAGAGATGTCCCACCGGGCGTGCCAGAATTTGTGGATGACTAAATTTCTTGGTTTGAAATTAGTCAACCAAGTAAAATAGTTTCACAAATGCGAATTTGTATTGATGATTGTGTGGTACAATTCTCTGTGATTACAAAAGAGTGATCCTTTGATTCGATCTCCTTAAAAGATTTGTTGATTGGAGTTGTGGTAATGTGATTTTGATTTGAACACAAGATATCCTTCAATTTGGTTGAGGGATGGATTGAAGATTGTTGAAACAAAATTACAATGAATCTTTAGCTATAAGCTTGTTAGAAATCCTTTCTTCTTCACATTCTTCGTGTGTTCTTCATGTTCTTAGTGCGTTCTTCGTCTTCGAAAGTTTGTGGTGGAAGTTCTTCTGTGCTTTAGAGGCTTGAATCTATAGAGTTTCGCTGATTTGTGATTTGTTGAGGTTTTTGGAGGCTTTTAAGCTTGACTCCAGTGAACTTTGAGATTTAGGAATATGATTTAGATGATTCCTCTTCGAATGTTCTTCATATTTGAAGGTTTTGTAGTGGAAGTTCTTCGGTGCTTTAGAGGCTTGAACCCGTAGAGTTTCACTGATTTGTGGTTTGTAAGGTTTTTGGAGGTTTTTGAGTTTGATTCCAGTGGCCTTTTAGATATAGGAAGATGATTTGCATGATTTCTCTTCGAATGTTCTTCTTATTCGAAAGTTAAAGTTCTTGAAGTTGTTGAAGGCTTCAGGGCTTGATTCCAGCAGAGCTTCTGGATTTCTGAATTCAAGATGTCTTCTCTAATGCTGCTTGTGCTTCAAATGGCTTGGTGTCCTCCTAAATGTCTTGGGAAGGCTTTTATTTATAGGAGTTTTGGGGTGGATGAGCAACACGTGGCGGAGTTTGATTGATGACACATGTCACAGTCTGATTTGTTCGCTTATGTCATCACTTACACGTACGAGGTTGATTATGTTATCACTTACACGTGCGAGGTTACTTATGTCATCGCTTACACGAGCTGATGCGTGATTGGTTCTTGCATGACATTTGGCAAATTTCTGTTGGCTTCTGAATAGTGATAGTAAAACCTAGCAGCAATATGTGACGCTTTGTAATTGGCTGTATTTTGTGGACTTGGTAGTGTGACGTGTCAACTTGTGATAGGTCAGGAATTTTCCCTCTCTACAGAGAGATTGCTGCTACATTACAAGTCCAATTGGGTATTAGGGTAAGGGTTCAACTGTAGGTTGGTATTAGGTACTAGGATTCCTTTTACTTATAACCGCTTGTTTTGATAATAGTGGATTCTTAGGAGTGGTGACCTTAAATTCACCCGGTGGGGTTTTGCCTCGGTGGTTTTTCCCATTCATAAACAAATCATCTACGTCTAATTTATTTTCCATTGCATTTAACTTAGTTGGTGATTTTTTTGTGCTGCCACACTTATTGCATGTAATTGAATCTAATTAATTAACTTGGCTAATTAATTGATTAATTTACAAAAGGGGTCAATATATTCTTGGCCTATCATGACTAACCCTTTGCATGGATCCTAGTGCATGACTAACTTCATCAACTTGAATAGATGTTTTTGGTTGCAAATTTATTCACTTAATCAATAATGAAGATCATGAAGCACTTGGTTGCAAGACCCTATGGCATACAAACACAGTAGTTTCACACAGAGAAAATAAGTCTCTTGGTTTCTATATCCGTGTATGAAGGCTTTTAAAATAAGCCTTATATATGTCTAGGGTTGTGAGAAAATAAACCCTAAACAAATACAAAAGCCTGGGCCAAATTTCAGATATGGAAATTCTGAAATCGTAATTTTCGATAGATTGAGCTACTATCAGGCTATTTATCAAGCTTTACATTAAGTCTTGATAGCAAGTATCTATCGAGTTATTTGTTGAGGCGAAATGAATAGCTTTTCTTCACTTGTTTCTTGAACCAATTTTCATGTCTTTAATACTTGACTTGAACAATATGTTTCTTGAAGTACTAAACCCATCTTAGATCTACCTAATCACAAGTAAAGTGCATTTTGTCAAAGGATTAGCCAATTATCATAAAATATGACCCTTACACCTAGGCTAGTGCAAAAACAAGGTGACGACTCCCCTCCTTGTGTCCATAACAAGGGTGTAAAATCCTAAGCCCCACCCCCTTAGAATGGGCTTGGATTAAGGTGTGAACCCAATACAATTAATTTGTAGAGATGGATGTGTAGGTCAACACTTAGATTCCTTGGAAGTGTAGCTTAATGATTAAAGAAGTAATACTGACTTTAGGAATGGCTTAATAATGATAGAAATTGAACAATGAAAAGTGAAATTCTTATTGACCTCTCTCATCAGGCTGACGGAGGGCCTATTGTATCTCAAGATAACTATACTTTATGTGCTAGTACCTATCTCTTTTCTCTCTCTAATCTTTAATCCCCCTTCAAGTAGGATCTTCCTTCCTTTTATAGCCGCTTGAATTGCATCTCCACCTTCCACTTAGAGGGCTACCAATCTACCATGGCCTTCTTCGGTTTTAAGTTTCTAATTCCTCACAGCTATCTTTCCCAGTCCCACGAGATATCTTTTGATGCAGAACAGAATCAGTAGGCTACACAACTCGGCTTTGATGGGCTGAAAGTGGTAGCGAAGGCCTGAAAAATAAACACGCTGTCAGAGGAGACCGGGGTGGACCGGCCTAGGACCCTCCGATGACTAAGTTAGTATCTTCTCCCACAAATGGAATTCTAACTGTATTGGAGTAATGTCAGAATACTCTCATACCTTTGCTTGATTCAGACCGATCCTTATATAGGAAACCCTGGAGCAGTTATTTAGTTTAGTAACTTCCCCCAGATTCGTGGATGTTCAAAATTTCAGAAATAACTTCTCCAATGGCTATAGAGATTGTAACTGCTAATGGAAGTTACACACTTAGGAGAAATTGGTGGCGATGGACATGGGTTAATTAACTGCTCCAGGATTTGCTAAGTGTTATGTGGTCGTCCGTGTGCTTTTGCTCATGGACGACTCCTTGTTTATAGACTGTTGTATGGTCACCCATGCGCTTTGCACATGGACGACTTTACCGTCTAGGTGGTCTGTGGTCATTTAGTTCATGGACAATCCCCATGGACGACTCTTTTGCTCCGGCAATCCGTCTGGACATTTTAGCTTAAAGCTCACGGACGAGCTCTATGGACGAACCAAAGATGTTAATTTTGCTATCCCATCAATTGCCCCCTTGTCCAAGGGTTGTCTAAGGATAGATTTGCTTTACACACTTTTTCTTTTTCTCTCTGTTTTTTTTTTTTTTTTTGGAGACCACGTGTTATGATTTCATTGGTTGACTCCTCACATCCATTGCGTTTTTCAAAGGGACAGCCACGTGTCTTGTTTTGAATGGCTGGCATCGCTTCGTTGACCTGCTTCTGGGCCCTATAAATAGGTACATTCTCTTTCCTGCCCTTCACCTTTTTCATAATCTCCCTTCCGCCATCTCGTCCAAAAGTCTCGTCTAGCTCCTCGTCCTAGTTCTCAGGTACTTCCTTTTCCTTTTTTAGGTTTTTCATCTTAATCTTAACTTTAGTTATGTCTTTGTCTAGTAGTATGGAGAGAGAGATTGATGAATACCAGGATGTTTCTTCTGGGAGTTATGAAAGTGGTGAGGGTAGCACAAGCTACAATAGTAGCTCCTCAGACGAGCAATATTCGTCTGGGGTTCCTGGCATTCCCTTTGAGGAATTCCAAGAAATGCAACGTAGGATGGTCTCTGGGGCTGAGACTAGCTCGTCCAGGGAGCCATCTAGCATTTCTCAAGACGAGGATGAGGAAGAGGAGAATGTTATATATAGTTGTGCCCTCGAGATATCGTCCACTCTAGATGCCCCAAAACTAAAAAGTCTTGTAGATAGATACCAGATCCCTCTTGAATTCAACCTTCATCTACCCAAGGAAGGAGAGTGGTATTGCTCTCTTTCTTCTGGTTTAGGAGTATATGCTTCGTATCTTTTAGCTAGCTTTAGGTTCCTCTAAGTTCTTTTTGTAGAGGTCTTCTCCATAAGTTGGGTATTGGACCTAAACAGCTCAACCCTAATAGATGGAGGACGATAATTGCCATGCAAGTGCTATGGCGTGATGCGTTGGAAGGGAATTGTCCTATCATAATGGATGAATACCTTTACTATTATAAGCCCTCTGAAATAAAGAAGTCTGCTGGTTTTTACCAGTTCTCATCCAGAGGCTCATATTATAGTTTAATTAAGGGCCGTAGCTCATCTGATAGACTATGGAAAAAAGAATTTTTTATTATTTCTAGAAATTGGGCTGGGGACCTAACAGATGTGGGTAATGCCCCCTTTCCACCTTTTACTGGCCCTCTAGGTCGTCTTTGTCCTGAGGGTATGTTTCCTTCCATTTTATTTTTCTTTATATATTTTCCAACTTTTAGTCATCTAACCCCTTTTTTTACTGATGCAGTTATTGTTCGTCCACGTTTGGACAAATTTTACTTGGATCGAATCGACCAAATGCGTGCCTTCCTTGGGAGAACCTTCCACGACCTAGTCACTCTCAGTCATCTAGCCATGTGAGGGCTTGGCCCAGAACTTACTGTCGAGAACTTAGGTCACGAGGAAACCACTCGTCGAAGTAAGTGTCGTCTATCCTTTCTCTTCTCCCTTTATTATTATTTTATTATTTTATTTTATATATATTTATTTTTTTTAACACTAATTTTCCTCATCGTAGGAATAACTACAATGAGGGAGAACAAAGAAAAAATTGCAGCTAGTGGGGATGAGGATGTAACTGCACCACCTGTTGTCCAGAAACCATTCGTCCAGACAGGGAAGAGAAAATCTAAATCAATATCCAGTGTTGTGAATCTGGATGATCTTCCAAGTCGTCGAGGTTCTAAGAAACAAAAGCCTGGCAAGACTTCTCTTCCCAAGGTTCCCAAATTCACAGCTCCGACGGTTAATCTGGATGACTCTCAGGTGGATGTGGAACCTGTCCAAATAGTTCATCCCGTCCAGACTGACCCTACTCCCCTTCCAGCCAAGACTTCTCGTAAGCCTTATTCGTCTGAGTTATCTGATTGTCCTTCGAACCTGGTGCTGGATAAGGGTTACACATGGAGGACGTTCAAAGGAATCATCACTGATAATGAAATTAATGAATGTTATAAGATGTCAGTGAAGGAATTTGAACGTTCTGGTATCCATGACCTCTTTAAGGTGTGAGTTTCACTCGTCTTTGTGTGTTTTCAATAAGTTTTTCGGAGATGAAATTTCTAACTTTCCTTCATCCATGCATAGGCTATGTCAAAGTTTTACACAGCGATGTGCTAGGCCAAGGAACTTGCTGAAGAGGCAAAGACGGCGAATGATAAGGCTAAGGAGCTGAACAATGAAATTTTGTTAAAGAAGGGGGAGCTGATTAGACTAACTGATGACTTCAATCGTCTGTTAGCAAGTGAAATGAAGTTAAAGGACGAGGTGGAAGAGCTCAAAGCAGATGGTGTCGAGAAGGACACTCGTATTGCTTACTTGGAGGGAGAAGTTTCAGGATTTGCCTCGTCCTTGGAGAAAGCACGTGAGGAAGCCATTCTAGCCTTCAAAAAGTATGATGAGTACAAGAATTGTCTAGATAGTCACTATGCTGCTGGGTATGAGGACTTTCGTGCCAATGCCAAGGAAGCTTTTCCTGATTTAAACTTTGACTCCTTCAAGCTTCCCCTTGCTACAGAAAGCTCCTTGCTGCAAACGAGTTATGAAGATGTCAAAATCATGGACAATGCCAACAACGAAGTCACTTAGGACGAGCCCAAGTGATTTTATTTTACTTTTAGAAAATTCATGTTCTAACTTTGTTGGAGATGCCCGTTGTTTTGGGCTTTATTTCTTTTTAGAATTTATTCAAGTACAATTCTCTTGTCCAAGTTTATGGATGAGCTTTTATGAACAATTTACTCATTACTTTCAAGGGTTTTTGGACGGTGGTCGCCTACCCTTAGAATTTATGAATGAATGAATGAATGCTTTTTATTTTCATTGTTTCTATCATATTTGAACATGTTTAAGGATTTATGGACATACTTTATTAGTATTGTCCATGCTATTAGGAAAACATTTTATCTCAGCTTGAGCTTATGGATGAAGTTCTTTCCTCACAAAGCTGGAGTAAAAATGAACCCTTAAAACATTTTATCTCTAATTCGTCCATGAACATTGTCTTTTGGCTAGCTCAAGGATTTATTCAAACTTGGGGCTATTATTTATTCGTCCTTAACGAGAGTTTTCAGCGAATTCTCGTCCATGTGTTGGATTGTTTAGCCGTTTAGACTCATCTATGGACTAGATGTTTCTTCAAACACAATATTCGTCCACGGTTTAGACGATCAGATCTCAGGTTTTATCTCATCTTGAGCTTGGACGGATATACCTCAGGTTTTATCTCATCTTGAGCTTTAGACGGAGATACCTGAGGTTTTGTCTTGTCTTGAGCTTAGACGAACATACCTTAAGTTTTATTTTTCTTGCTTTATCCTTATTTGAAGGAAAGCATATAGACGGTACATCCTTGCGTCCAAGGATTTTATTCGTCTTTGGCTATTTTGCCTTTTGTAGATCATTTTGAATGACATCACAAAAATGGAGGATTCCTATACAGTCATACAAATACTTGAAGATACATCACATATATATATTTGGAAACCCATACTATGTAATCATTCGTCCGCAGGCATGGCACATGCTTAAGAGCTAGTGCCTTTAGGGAATTAAAAATACTTAATATAATCATAGATTCGACCATTAGTAACACAAAATACTTATACACCTAAAACACAGTAGTAGTAATAAGCAAACACAAGAAAATAACACTATTACTTCTTACACTATTAGTAAGACAAAGTTGTTCTTTGTTTTCTTCAACTTGATACTTCATCACCTTATGGCTAGCCATTTGCACTTTAGCAGGTATGACTGCTTTACTCCTATAAGCTAGTTTAAAAGGAGTTTCCCCGGTGGGTATCCTTACCGTTGTTCTGTAAGCCCACAAAACACCACGTAATTCGTCTGGCCATACTCCTTTTGTCCCTTTAAGCCGAGTCTTGATGATTTTCAACAAGGATCGGTTTGCCACTTCTGCTTGTCCATTGGCTTGTGGGTGGGAGGGTGAGGAGTAGTGATTCTTGATTCCCAGTTGCTCACAAAATTCCCTGAAGGGCGTGTTGTCAAATTGTCGTCTATTGTCAGACACTAGCACCCCAGGTACTCCAAATCTACACACAATGCTCTTTTAAACGAAGTTTTTGACATTCTGTTGTGTGATTTTCGCTAAGGGTTCAGCTTCCACCCACTTAGTGAAATAATCTATTCCCACTACCAAAACCTTCATCTGTTTAACTCCAGTAGGGAAGATATCCAAACCCCATTGTGCAAAAGGCCATGGGGCCATCATTAGGGTGAGATATTCTGACGGTTGTCTAGAAATATTACTGAAACGTTGACATTGATCACATACCTTGACATATGCCTTAGCATCAGCTTGGATGGTTAGCCAATAGTATTCTGCACGGACAACCTTGTGGACAAGTGATTTGGCTCCTGAGTGATTACCACACGCTTCTTCATGAACTTCTCTTAGCACATAATTTGTCTCATCTAGGGCTAAACACTTTACGTATGGTTGTGAAAAACCTCTTTTATACAGCACTTCGTCCACAAGGATGTATCTGGCTGATTTAACTCTGAGCTTCCTGGCTTCGTCCTTCTTTTCTGGAAGCCCTTCGTCCTTCAGATATGATACTATCAGGGTCATCCAATTCTCCTCACCTTTTATTTGTAATATTTCTGGGAGGTCTATGCTTGGCATGTATTGTATTTCATCAAACTTATCCATCGCTTCATTTGCAGAGGCTTCTTTTGCCAGCGTATCTGCATCCACGTTCTCTTCCCTTGGGATTTGAACGAAATTAGTTTTTTTGAATTTCTTCACAAGGCGTATCACTTTCTTCAGATATCTCCTCATTCTATCTTCCTTGGCTTCGCAGATCCTATTTACTTAGCCTATGACCAACTATGAGTCTCCCAGGATGAGTATTGAACCCGCTTCTACGAATTTAGCCAACTCCAAACCTTTAAGAAGGCCTTCATACTCCACTTCATTGTTAGTTGTTTAGTACTGCAAGTGAACCTTGTACTTCAATTTATCCTCTTCTGGTGACTACAAAACAACTCCTATACCTCTTGCATGTAGTGTAGACAATCCATCTACATGGACGACCCACTTGTTATTGTCTTCTTTTCCACCTAAGTCCTCATAACTTGGAGTGAATTCTGTAATGAAATCTGCCAGGGCTTGAGCCTTTATTGCAGTTCTCGGTTGGTACCAGATGTCAAATTCACTAAGTTTGACTTCCCATTGAATTAGTCGTCCTGCAGCTTCTAGTTTGTTCATTGCCTTCCTAAGTGGATGATCTGTCATGACATTGATGACATGAACTTGGAAGTAATGTCTTAACTTCCTGGAAGCTGTTATTAGTGCAAAAGCTAATTTCTCTATTAGTGGGTACCTTCCTTCTGCTTCTCTCAATGCTCGGCTAATATAGTACACAGGCTTTTACACCTTTTTCTCCTCCCTGATCAACGCTGAACTCACGGCATGCTGGGACATTGCTAAGTAGAGATATAGTTCCTCTCCTAGTATGGACAGACTTAACAATGGAGCCATGGTAAGATAGTGCTTTAGGTCCTGGAAGGCCTTTTGACACTTGTCCGTCCATTTAAATGCCTTCCTGAGAATTTTGAAAAAGGGAAAACACTTGTTAGTGGCTTTTGAAGCAAACCTGTTTAGAGCTGTAACTCGTCTGGTTAGGGATTGGACTTCCTTGATGTTCTTTGGTGGTTTCATGTTCAATATGGCTTGGATCTTGTCTGGATTCGCCTTAATTCCTCTCTTTAAAACCATGAATCCTAAAAACTTTCCTGACGATACCCCAAATACACATTTACTTGGGTTCAACTTCATCTTGTATCGCCTAAGTGTTTCAAAGGTTTCCTAAAGATCATCCAAGTGGCTTCCCTTGTTTAAGCTCTTCACAAGCATGTCGTCCACGTACACCTCCACAATCCATCCTATTTGTGGACGGAACATGTGATTCACCATCCTTTGGTAAGTTGTCCCTGCGTTCTTTAAATCGAAGGGCATCACTTTGTAACAAAACAAACCTTGACTAGTAATAAATGATGTCTTTTCTTGGTCAGCCTCATCCATCTTTATCTGATTATATCCTGAGAAGGCGTCCATGAAGCTCAACAACTGATGGCCAGTTGTAGAATCCACCAATTGATCAATGCGTGGCAAAGGATAACTATCTTTAGGGCAAGCCTTGTTCAAGTCAGTGAAGTCTACGTACATCCTCCACTTGCCATTTGCCTTCTTTACCATCACTACGTTTGCCAACCAATCCAGGAAATAGACTTCCTGGACGAATTGTGCTGTGGTCAGTTTTTAAACCTCTTCGTTGATAGCCTTATCTCTCTCTGGAGCGAACACCCTTTTCTTTTGTCAAACAGGCTTAAAAGAGGGAAACACATTTAATCGATGAGTAATTACACTTGGATCAATACCAGGCATGTCGTCATGACTCCATGCAAAAACATTAGTATTCTTCCTCAAAAACTGGATGAGGTCTTCTTTCGCCTTTCCTTTTATACTTGTTCCAATTTTGGTGAACTTCTCAAGATCATTTCCTTGTAACAAAACATCTTCCAATACTTCAGTCGGTTTTGCAACAATTCTTCTTTCTTCTATACCCATAGTCTGCATCTGCTCGTCCACAGCCAACATGGCTAGATAACACTCTCTAGCTACCAACTGATCTCCTTGTGCTTGTCCAATCCCGCATTCCGTAGGAAATTTGACTGATAGATGGTAGGTAGACGTTACTGCCTTCCAACTGTTTAAGGTTGGTCTTCCAATGATGGCATTGTATGAGGATGAACAATCCACTACAAGGAAATTCACTTTCTTAGCTATCTGTTGCGGGTATGACCCCACCGCTACAGGCAATGTAATGGTGCCTACGGGCTGCACTTTCATTCCTCCAAATCTTATCAGTGGTGAACATGCTGGACGAAATTGATCTCGTCCAAACCTCATCTGCTGGAAGGCAGGATAGTACAATATATCCGCTGAGCTTCCATTATCCACTAACACCCTCCTGGTTGTATAATCTACGATGAGTAGGGTAATGACAATTGCATCGTCATGTGGATGATGGATCCTCTCAGCTTCTTCGTCCGGGAAAGAGATGGTTGGCTCATTTGTATCCTTTGTCCTTGGGGATCGTTTAAAGAGTTGGACATTTTACACCGCTTTGAGATACATCTTCTTTGCTTTGGATGATTGTCCTATCGGAGTCCCACCAATGATAACCCTTATTTCTCTTAGAGGGGGTTATGATAACTCTTCCACCTTTGCTTTCAATTTTTCATCTTTATAATCCCTTCCAACGAAGTGCCTCAACTTTCCTTGTCTAATGAGATTCTTAATCTGTTGCTTCAAGTCATAACACTCGTCCGTGTCATGCCCATGATCTCTATGGAAGTGACAATATTTATTCTTATTGCCCTTGTTAGGATCTCCTTTCATCTTTTCTGGCCATTTCAAGGAAGGATCATCATTGATTTACATAAGCACCTGATCGAGTGGGGCATTTAAGGGTGTGTAATTCTGATTCCTTGCTGATGGGTCTGCCTTCCTATTATCTCTGTCTCGATCCTTCTTATCTTCCGTTCGTCCCTTCTTTGGATGAGGCCCTTGTTCAGAGTGATGCATGGGGTTGACTTCCATTCTCTTAGCTTTCTTCCTCTTCTTAGCTATGATCGCGTCTTCTGCGTTCATAAAGTTTTGGGTTGAATGGATGAGTTTAGCCATGGATTGGGGCTCTTTTTCATACAACTTGTGAATGAATAAGTCCGAGTTAACCCTATTATGGAAGGCTGCCAATAGTAGCTTGTCGTCCACCTCGTCTACTATCAAGGTTTCCCTGTTGAAACGTGTGATGAAGGAACGCAGGCTTTCATTCTCTTCTTGTTCTATGGTTAACAAGCTGGACGAGGAACGCTTGTGTCTTTGTCTCCCAATGAAATTATTAACAAATAATTTGCTTAGCTCTTCGAAAGAACTTACTGAATTCAGGGGTATTTTGCTAAACCACACTCGTGTTAGTCCCTTAAGGGTGGTAGGGAAGGCTCTACACATAATCTCGCTTGGAACCCCTTAAGAGATGCATTGTAGTATTGAAAGTAGCGATATGATCGAAAGGATCACGCATTCCATCATATGAATCCAAGGAAGACATTTTAAACTTTGGGGGCAAGGGATGACCATTGATGGAAGCTGTGAAAGGGGAATCTGTTCGGTGAACCAAATCCTCTACAGAATTTGCCCTTCTTATGTTCTCCTTCATCTTGTCCGTAACCTTCCTCATCTAATCCATCTCCTTCTCCAAGTGTGGCACCCTTTTTGAAGTAGTGCCCCTTGATTGATTCTCAGGCTCAGCACTTCCCCCTCTATCTTCTTGACTTTGGGCTTGTTCTTCAGCATATCCTTCACGACACTGCCTCTCTATCTCCCTAGTCAACTCTTGGTTCGGACGAGTTAACTCTGCCATGGCGGCTGCCATGGAATGTATATGTTGGATAGAAGGCAGTTGCGTGACAGGCACTAATTGGCGATCTCGGTTAGGATAGCTAGAAGCATCCTACTCTCTTGGTGGCCTAGGCTAGTAGCCCTTGATCTAGTCCGAACCATGCAGCCTTTTGTCAGAGAAAGATAAACTGTCAAACTTGAAGTTTCCTCGTTTCCCATAGACGGCGCCAACTGATGTAGAACAGAATCAGTAGGCTGAACAACTCGGCTTCGATGGGCTGAAAGTGGCAGCAAAGGCTTGAAAAATAAACACACTGTCAAAGGAGACCAAGGTGGACCGACCTAGGACCTTCCGATGACTAAGTTAGTATCTTCTCCCACAAATGATATTCTAACTGTATTGGAGTAATGTCAGAATACTCTCATACCTTTGCTTGATTCAGACCGGTCCTTATATAGGAAACCCTAGAGTAGTTATTTGGTTTAGTAAATTCCCCCAGATTCATGGAAGTTCGAAATTCCGGAAATAACTTCTCCAACGGCTATAGAGATTGTAACTGCTAATGGAAGTTACATACTTAGGAGAAATTGGTGGCGATGGACACGGGTTAATTAACTGCTCCAGGATTTGCTAAGTGTTATGTGGTCGTCTGTGTGCTTTTGCTAATGGACGACTCCTTGTTTATAGACTGTTGTATGGTCATCCATGCGCTTTGCACATGGACGACTTTACCGTCTAGGTGGTCTGTGGTCATTTAGTTCACGAATGATCCCCATGGACGACTCTTTTGCTTAGGCAATCCGTCTAGACATTTTGGCTCAAAGCTCATGGACAAGCTCTATGGACGAACCAAAGATGTTAATTTTGCTATCCCATCATCCTTTATTTTGAACTCCTTGGGCAGGTCATACTCCTTGTGTAGATTATACTCCTTGGGCTTTCTGACTCTTCGGATATTTAGAGTGCCTCAGTTGGGCCGAGCCTAGCTTGATGTCCCACTGGGCCTGATCCAGAATCATCTTAGTGAGGGTACCCTTTCTTTGGCCATCCACATCAGTATATTACCAAACTAGACTAAATGGTACGAGAAGAAAAAGAAAGAAGAAGAATTTTGTAACATTGAATGGACTATGAGAGAGGATGAATGGTATGAAAATTGAGAATTAAGAAAGGAAAAAGGAAAAAGAAAAAAAAAAATAGGGTAGTGTTTGTCACACACTTTGATACATATACACTATTACACATATTTTTTGAGTTAAAATAATTAGTTGAAGACAATTCAAGTTTTAAAAACGTTTATCCAACTTACAATTTAAGTTTTAAAAATAACAACTGTGCAATAATATGTGTATAACAAGGTGTGTGTAATAGTTTTTATAAAGGAAGTTGAAATATAAAGTGGCATAGAACTATAGAGGGGTAGATATCATGTGGGTGGATAGAATACCTTTTGTTTTCAGTTGTAAAGTTGAGAATTTGAAGGGCAAATTTGGTTGATGTGTAGGAGGTGGGGGGGCCGATTTGTGGTCTTGTGGGGGTCAATTCTTAGAAAAAGTGAAGTGAGTTATACTTTTTACTTACAATTAGAAGGTTTTTTAGAAAATATTTGCACGGGGGAGGGGGTGGAGATGGCCCCCTGCATATAACATGGCTTAATGTTATTAGGATCGAGATCCTGTATTGGACGATGAGAAGGTTTGGGGATCGAATCATAGGATCGGCACGAAGATTGTAAGATCCTATTTTCCGATTGAAAAAATAAAAATAACTATAATATATATTAAAAGACTTTTAAAAAGTAATTTTCAATATAAATTAGTGAAATTACTAATAAAAAGTGTTGACACCTCGCAGCTGCTTGACCACCCATCACGGCAAAGCTCAAGCGCTTTCTCTTTTGTGCGAGAAATGATGATATGGAGGTGTGTCGTACATCGAATGGGCAATTGAAATATGAGTCAATTTTAAGGAAATTACCAAAGGTAAGTGAAGCCACCCCCAATCACTAAGTTTTTCTAAGGTATGATTGGTCACCTGACTTTATTTGATTCTATTACCAATCCTAGGCTAAGAAAAAGGTCATTTTTCCTAATCTAATATGGATAGATAAAAAATCTTGATTGATGAGTTTGAAAGTCTGGTTACGTGTGGGGGAAGGTGTTAGGCACCCCACAGCGCCTATCTCAGGATAGTCCTTTGTTTTAGTAAAACCGTAATTTTTAGACATTGGCAATTGAAAACAAGCTAATTGCATTAGTTTACGGGGCTTTAAATATGTTGGGCTTTGAGGTTTGATTTTGGAATGGGTATGGTCCCAGTTGATGCTTTCTCAATGTGTTTGAAATCGATGCCAAATTTCAATGATGAAAATCCGAAAGCATTTTGCCATTTTCGTGACGAAAATCTGGCAGCGCTTCTCCTCAAGTGCATCATAGCACACAAAATGCTATTCTCACCAAGCTTTCATTGTGAGAATATGGCAGCAGAGTGCCTCATTTTCACGCATGAAAATCCGGCCGAGTTTCGTGTTTGGTGCGCTATGGCGCACCAGCAGGGTTTCATGCCTGTGTATACAACGTGTGTGGACATAACGGATGGAGTTGCCACCTAGTTTTTGCAATGGTCTAGGTACCATATATATAGTGTCCTCTCAAGGAAGCACCTTTTGATCTTACTATTAGAGATATGGGTTCGGAGTTAAGGTACGGTCTTCAGAAGGTGTTAGGAACCCAAAACCACCTAACCCTATGGTTGGCTTCCTCTTATTGTGTCTTATGTCTTAACCCTATTAAAGGCACACTCAATATTGTTATCTAACTCTTTCTCACACACACACACTAGCATTCATCTAACAATCAACATGGCATGAATCATCCCAAAAGACCTAATCATACATCTATCAAGGCACACCTTAACATACATCTAACATGCATATCATTATATCACAAACCCTAGCATACATCTAATTATGGCATCTCTTAACATTCATCAAGCATACAAGCGGGGATGGACCTAGGATTTTAAGTTAGCAGGGGCCGAAGTATAAAGGGAAAAAAAAAAAAAAAACTCCAAATAGGCATCCATATAGTATTAAAAAATTATAAATACTCAAAATCATTGTTTCTAAATACATTAAGATGCAATCATTTACCAATAAAGACAAACAAAAATAAAATAATGTCTTTTCTTAATACTAGGCTAGCTAGGATATATATATATATATATATATTTTTTTTTTTTTTGAAGTTAGATAATTCACATTGGTGGTGCTAAAATTTTTTAGCTTTTAGCATTTCAAATAGTTACTTTATCTATTTTACCATCTCACTTTGCAATACACCCAATATCAAATGCTCTATTTTTTATATAACTCCATTTAAGGAAGAGATATAATCTTAATAAAATATTGTATTTTATTTTTGACAAATTGCAACTATTATTTATAATAGTTTACTATAGTTGCAAAACATTTACTTTTAGCTTCTCCAATAATACATGTTTTTTTTTGGTTTTTTGGTGGTAAAATAGTTTTTTTTTTTTTTTTTTTTTTATAGCTAAAATACAATCACCATTGTGAATATTTTTATTATATTTGTTAAGTTTTTTGATTGGATAGTTACTATTTAGGTGAGGCTAGTTAGACTTATTGTAGAGAAAGGAGGCCTAATGATTTAGAAGGAGGTCTAACTACAAAAATGAAAAATATTTTAACTAAATTGGACCTAGGGGGGACTCAGGACCCCTTGAGCCTCCACCTGGGTTCGTCCTTGCATACAGGGTACATCATCCTAGCATTCATCTAATTATGGCATAACAGATCATCTCAAACAAGGTAGCAACATGCATCATCAAATCAAGGCAGGGATATAGGAAGCAAGCGCATCAAGTCATCATTAAAAGCATTGCATACACATATTCATCAAAGAGAGGTAAAGCTTGTAAAACAAACACATGCATGTACATATGAATGCATGACTTACCTCAGTTACCTTGCAACAACTTAGCACCTATGGCATTATGCATGAGCATATGAATGTTGATGGAAATATGAGTGTACACAGCGAAAAAAATTAATGGATCTACTTCATTCACAATTGATAACATGTGCCATGTAAGTTTCAGAATTAGAGAACAAGAGAGTGTACCTTGAAGCGGTGAAATTCATAACCGAAGATGAAAAGCACTTGAGAAGACTTTCAATCTTCACTCCAATTCCACTTGATGTCCAAGAAGTGTGGTCTCTTAATCAGTTATATGTGTGTATGTTTTAGAGAGAATCAAAGAGTGTCCAACACTCTCATACATACCAATTCATGTTATTAAAAAATTCTATGTGTTTCTCTCTTAATAACTGATTATCTAATTGGGCTAGCCTTTTAGGCCTTCCCAATTGGGCTTTTGTAAAATGGCTTAGAGTGGGGCCAAAAGGGAACAAATAAAACATTAGCTCCAATGGGCCTTGGACTTTTTTTTCAACTCTTGACAAGTCCAAAGTTTCCATTAATTATATTTAATACCACTATAAAATATAATTGCACTCTAGGCTTTATTAATGAATTATATCCTAATACTTTATTGTACATGCAACCCCTTCTTAAAATATTCATAGTAATACAAAGTCATGAATGTAGACTGCCACTTTGTAAATTACTACATCTTAATCCTTGAGTACCCAGTTTAATCCTTTAAGTTATTCATCATATATTTATGAAATCCAATTTCATAAATATATACTTTAGTAACTATTTACTAAAGTAGTTAGGCCTAACATTCTGAATAACAAACCCATTAAACTTATCTCAAGTGAATATTTTGTATCTCCGTTAAGAGACTATAAATTCCATCTTGAGAATGTTCCATCAATACTAAATGTCGCTGCCCAACATATTGAGGTTTTGACCATTACTTTAGATATCACTCCTGATATATCAAAGCAACTTACACCTCATGATCAGGTCCACTATTCTCTCAGGATTAAGAGTTCATGTGAATAAAAGTCGTGAAATTTATTATTCATTTGACAGTCGTTAAGAGAATAATAAATCTCGCAGCAGTCCAGTTCAATATGTTTTAACTTTTAAAACATATCAACATATCAAATAGAAGTCTCTACTTCTATGATCAAGACAAATTATCTTAGTTGATATGTTATAGTCTTCGAAGATGAAATTCCCAATTTCATCACCGACTACGAACTAAAATTCTGAGTTTACAAAGAACTTGTGATTTATATATTCTGTGACTTTTCACATAAATCACATACAATACATCTCATGAACTATATGATAATGTTCGAATATTCATGTTACCGTTATTTCAGATAATAATAAAACAAATTTATTAATCACAACATTAAGTCATACATAATTTCATACATAGCATCTTACAATAGGATTTTAGGGCACTAATCCTAACAAATACATGATCATAGCATTGAAATAAATATAACACAAAATAAACCGTAATTCTAACATGTGAAAGTAAATAAGCAATTAAAAAAGTGAAACAGAAGCTTAAAAAACATAGAAACATGGAAAAGAGGCTAAATAGAAGTATTACATGTGAAAATGGAATCAAAAATAGATAAAATAAAATTAGGGTTTCTGGACTGGTTCATGCGCATGCATGAACAACCCTGTGTGCACAGGCAAGATTATGGGCATGTGGGTTTCTGCCCAGAAACCCTAGAAACACAACAGAACTTCAAAATGATAAATCTAATATCCTAACATGCTTTTAAGACATACAACAGCATAAACCTAAACTATATTGATAGGCCAAAAACGTATTGACCTCTTGTGATGAATTAATTGATTAATTAGCAAAATTTATTAATTAATTAAATTAACATACAAAGTGCGTGGTAGCATAAACAAATCACCAATTAAACTAAGTATGCAGCAGAAAATAAATTGACACGGTGATTTGTTTACAAATGGGGAAAACCTACATGGCAAAAACCCCATTGGCTGATTTTGAGCTCACCCCTCCTGAGAATCCACTATTATCACAACAAGTGGTTACAAGTAAAAGAATCCTAGTGCCTTATACCAACCTACAGTTGAACCCTTACCCTAATACCCAATTGAACTTGTTCTATAGTGACAATCTCTCATTTTTAATGCACGACTCCCAATACGTGACTAACTAATTGTGCGGATCCTAGTATGCGACTTGATCACCAACTTGAGAAGGATGTTGGTTGCAAAGTTCTTCAGTTCATCTAGGTGATGAAGATCATGAAGTTGCTTGGTCACAAAACCCTACAGTGTACAAACACAACAACTTCTTCAAGAGAAAGAAGAACTAGGGCAAACTGGGTTTCCAGTCACACTCTTCTTCACACTTGTGGACTTTTCTCTTATGCAACTTGTGTCACCTTTGAAGGCCTTTAAAATAATCCTTATATATGTTTAGGGTTGTGAGAAAAGAAAGCCTAAACACATACTCACGGATTGGATGAAAAACAATTCTGAAAAACTGAGCTTCATAAACCTCGATAGATAGCCATCTATCGAGCTAGTTGTCGAGCCTTAGGCTGAAACAACTCTCTTTAAATCTCGATAGATGCTAGCATCAAGCTTTAATGAAAAACACTTTCTGACTTGCTTCTTGGATATACTTGCATGGGCTTTAACACTTGAACTTGAAACAAGGTTTCTTGAAGCATCAAATACATCCTAGATCTACCCAATTACAAGTGCATTTTGTCAAAAGATTAGCCAATTAAATAAAATAGTGACTGTTGACGAAAATTGTTAACCAATGTTTAACAATAATTGTTAGATTATGTTTAACAAATGTTGTCAACTTATGTTTAGCTAACATCGTCAAATTATGTTTAACAAATATTGTTAAATTATGTTTAACAAAAATTGTCAAATTAGTCAAATTGGTGTATGAGTTTTATTAATGTAAGTAGTGCCCATTCAAGATAATGTATCTCTTAATTACAATCCCTTGTTTCAAGGGAAGACCTTTTGGTTCCAACCATGTTGTCTTTGTACATAGGTTTATTTATTTTAAGGGAATATGTGTTTTTATTTATTTGTGGCTGCCCCTAATAATTTGTTTAGGTTGCCTACGTACCCTTGGCAGGGATCAAGCCACTTCGTAGTTCTTTATTTGAGGTTTTAGATTTAAAGTCTCAAATATGGTTTTCTCTCATTTTAAACGATGGATCTTTAAGTCAATACTTGGCTTTTAATTAAGTATTGGCATAATTTTGTATTTGGGTGAGATAATTGGTTTTAATCTCAAGGACAAATCAAGGACCATGTATTTATGGAAATTGAACCAAGGATTCTCTTTTTGAGAAGTTAAAATTCCAAGCAATTTTCCCTTTCTTTCATTTGCTTCTTTGTAGGAACTTTTAATGATATTTTGATTAAGGGAAAGAAAACTCCTTTGAAGCAATTTTTATTCATTGTGAACATATTTGAAATTGGAAAATTTCCCCAACCCAATTTTATAGTCATTTTATTTTAAGAATTATTAACTCTAATCTTGTTTAAAGAATTAATAATTCCAAAGAGTTAGTCACAATTAATTTGGTATTCCAAAGAATTAGTTTCAATTTTGGTAGAGTTGATGCCTTCATTAATTTAATGGTGGAATCAAAGATTCCACTAAAATGGTAGAGTCAAGGACTCCATTAATGGAGTAGAGTCAAGGACTCCAATTATGGGGTAGAGTCAAGGACTCTATTGATGGGGTAGAGTCATGAATTCCAATTATAGGGCAGAGTCAAGGACTCCAATTATGAGAACATTACACTACAACTTGAGAGAATTTTTATTTGGTAATTATCAAATATGATTTAAGAGTTAGGGACTCTTGTATAAAGTTTCATGCGGAGTTAGGAACTCCTCATGAAACCCAACCCTATTTGTTTTCCCAAACAAAAATTCAAATTTAAGGAGGGAGAAAGAGAGATTTTGAGAAGAAAAGGGACTAATGAAATCCCCATGTACAGACCTATGCTGCTTGTTCTTCCTCTGCTTGATATTATGCACTCTGTCTGCACCTCTATTTTTTTCTTCTCTCTATGTCTTTGCTGTGTGTGTACTTGCTCTCTTTTTGTGTTTCCTGGATTTCTCTCTCCTTTTTCTTTTTTTTCTTTTTTTTTGTGTGCATGCCTCTCTCTATTTATAGAGAGATTCCAAAGAAGCTGTTGCCTTATTTTCCTCTCAACTGATCAGATCATGGAGCAGTTTTCGTCAGTTTTTCCTCCACAACTCCTAATTTCATGTTGAGCCGTGACTCGCTATTAAGCTTTTTGATCTTTTTATTTGTTCCGTTGCTTTTTAAACTGCCTCTTTTTGGTTTGTGACATCCCCACTTTTCAGGCACATTTTCATGAAACCTTGCTCCTTACTTTCTAGTGTTGCCACTTTCCCATTTACTTTTCAGTTATTTTTTTGTTTTACTTGATTAGTTTTTACTTTTTGCTTTTCACAGGTGCTAGGCAGCAGGTTATGAACGTGGCTCATATTATATATAATATATATATATATATATATTGTATTATTGGCTAGATGCGGACCATACATGACCACATTTTTTTTGAACCTATGCTACTGTTTAATCCTAGCTGCTGTGTAGATGCAACAATTTTTATATAGTAATTTTTTAGTTTCAACAGTGACATATGTTCCTAACATGTGAAAAACATATGTCCTAACATATATAAACATATTAAAACATAAAACAACAAAAACTAAATCAAACAGAAAGACTAAAGTGCAAAAAGGAAAAGAAAAGAAAAAGAAAAGTTTGGACTAGATACCTCAAACAAAAGCTCTTCAAGCTTGATTTTTGATCATCGTCCTCAATTAAATCTATTCACAATTCAATAAAAGAGTGATTAGTAATCTTAAACTCAAAGATCAAGGCCCAAAAAGGCCCTAATCAAAAGAAAATTGACTTGAGGATGTTTTGTGATAAACTCCCTCTTTGATTCACTGTTTCCAGTAAATCTTAATGTTTTCTCGTGAGATTTCTGTGTGTTTTGAAAATATACCATGTAAGGTTACTTATAGTATGAAAATAGAGGTTTGAAACGACTCCAGAACGATGTGGGATTCATTCTAAACCTCAACATTAATGTAGAGAACTTGCATTGTTTAGTTTTTGGAATTCGCTATGCGTGCGTAGGATCGTGCTTGCGTGTTCATGCAGAAAGCTACATGCGCAGGCCGATTCTTGCGTTCGTATAATGAGGGTTTCCTTGGCCTTACTTTTCCAAAAATAGATTTATTTGCTCATTAAAAGTTATATTTTTCATTTTAACATTTTTCATGTCAATTTAACATCTGACTGGGCCCTAAACCAACCTTGGGTCTTAGAATTTAGCATAATTGGGGAACAGGGGCCCGAGTCATAAAGGTTACAAAATGTGGTGTCTACAAATGCCCCTCTTTTGATTCATGAGCTTCGCTAAAGGAATAAAAAAGAATAAGGGACAAAACATTTTGTTTCGACGTATAGCTTGGGCCCAACCATGCACACGACATACATCACGCATATATGGAGCGAGGAGCAACTCTAAAGAGCGGTGTGGAATTTGTATGTCCAGATTCTCACCTTTGTTGCTCGGGAAACGAGCATTGGCAGGTTCACTATTTTGGAGCATCTTTTGCCAATTGCAAGCAAAAGATGAGTGACTCACTATCCTAGAGTCACTAAAAAGAAAAAACAAATAAAGGTGCTCATACGAGCTCAAACAAAAAAAAAAAGGGTGCTCTTACAAGTTTAAAAAGGATATATATCGGTGGTGTCCATCTGGGGTTCTTGCCTCAAACTTCTCTGGGTGGTACTTGTCTTTAATCTCTATCTCTACCTGCTCTAGTGAGGCTTTTGCCTCAGGGTAACCTTGGTCTTTATCTCTATCCCTACCTCTTTTATCATGCCTGCATGTTTAATTCCCATAGGATATGTGTGTGAAATTCGTATGATGTGCCTGCATGTTTAACTTCCAAAGGATATGTGCACGATTTTTGACTTGTATGGAATCTATGCTTGCATATTCAATTCTTGGAGGATATGTGCACAAGTTCTATGTTCTTCCTTTCTAACTTGTATGGGGTTTCGTGCTTGCATTTTCAATTCCCGTAGGATATATGCATGAATTCTGTGTTGTATGGGATCTGTGCTTGCATATTCAATTCTTAGAGGATATGTGCACAAGTTTTGTGTTCTGACTTACTTGACTATTTTTAGATGAAAGATCCACTGGGGATGCTAAAGGACTCACTAGGGAGTATAATTTTGTTGAAAAGTGTTTTGGTGATGATTCGACCTACCATGAAGTCTAAACGGTGTATGGCCCACTGAAGAGGGGGTAGATTACTAGGGATTTTCTGATGGTTTGTTGTTCACTAGGGAACTTTCTGGGGGAATAACTATCTTCTTCTTTCTTGTGACTCACTGAGGATTGATGTTGATTCCACCCTTAAGGGGGTTTTACCAAACTCTACTAGGGAAATTTTGCTTCCAACTCTCAAGGGAGCTGCTTTCGTGCCTGGGACTCGTGGGGGAGTCTGTCTATGATACTGGATTTACTTGGGATTTAGTTGATGATCTTGACTCATAGAGGAGTTTTCATGATGATTTCTTGTCCATTGAGGGATGTTTTGATGCTTTCGATCCACTGAGGATGCTCTTTTAAGGTCTTTGTGCTCCTTGACTACTGAGGGCATTTCTATCACTTTTGGGTATATTTTTGAATTTCCCTTTGCACTTTTGGCCTTGTGGGAACTCTATGGGGATATTTGAATTTTTTTTTTGGTTGCTAAACTACACGTAGTTTAGCAGAGAGGCCTAAACTACAAGTAGTTTGAACACCAGGTGTGTTCTCGCCTTTTCATCTTTTTCCCAACAATTACCGACCGTTTCTTTTTCTTTCATTCTCTTCATCTTCACTCATCTCTTCATATTCTCTAACTCTCTCTACAAAAACCTTTTGCCTCTCTCTCATTCCCTCACAATCTGACTCACTCCTCCTTTTCAATTTTAACTTCTCTCTCAAACTCTCTTTCTCCTTCAATGGCACCCAAGAAAAGTTCCTACATTCTCTCCACCAATGCCTTCCATCTCACCCGCTAGAATGGAGCAGTAAGGAAAACAACGGTTTCTCCATTGGACACTCTCAATCAGGGGACACTGCACCAACTAGTAGGGCCTTGGAATCTCCTTCAGGTTAGTTTTTGTCTCTTTTCTCTTGTAGTTCATGCATTCTCATTCTTATAGTCATACATCCACAAGCCATATATGTTAGGATTATGTACCATGTTCTCATTAACCACATCCACACTCATATCTTGCAAATTGTTACTGAACGGTTTTAGACCCCTTAGAACAACCAGATTGGTTAGCCTAGATTAATCAGCCAAGTTGTTATTGTTACTTAATCAACCTGTGCGATTTTCGATCGATCGAGTCTATTCTTCGATCGATCGAGCCAGGCCGAAAGTCCCAAGTACTTCTGCAGCCACTCGATTCCAACTTTACAATAATAAACCAACTTTGAGCAAGCCTAAACAAGACTAAATACATTGTTTTGATCATGGTTTGCCAACATTACAAATTAGAGTTCTAAATACATAAAATCCTAAGACCTTAGAACCTAACAAACTCCCCCTTTGGCAATCTGTGACAAAACCCTAATTAAAAAGCTCAAAGTTTTACAAGTAAAAAGCCCTTTACAAAGAAATGCTCATAAACTTCAAATTCAGCCTAACTACTATCCATCGGTTGCAAGTGTAGACAGCAGCTTAGTTGAATCAACCTGTATATTCCTGAAATACTCAACAAATGCATAAACGCATGTGTGATAGAAAAAAGTAAAACAACAGGTATAACATTCTTGTAAGATTCACACAACACAAAATAAAGACATATATAATGATCAACTCATAAATATAAATCAATAAGCAGTGAATCACAAATCAACAAGAATCAATAAAAAAATGTATATCAATCAATGTTACTCCCCCTAACATGAATATCTCCAAAAATGATATACAAAGTGAAGCACCTAGATACAATCTAAAAACTCCACAAGCTCCTCTCAACAAGTAACAAAAATCTCCCCCTAACAACAAAACTCCTCTACAAGACAAAACTCTATCAAAAATCTCCCCCTAAGAACAAAACTCCTCTACAAGACAAAACTCTAATGCTTTCAAATCTAGAGGTCAATTGTTGCAATTTATTGATCTTAACTGCCTTTGTGCCTTCATGCACAGTTTGGAGGATTTTCCAAGCAATATGAGCAACCTCAACATTAGGGATCCTCTTAAATTCCTCCATGGAAACAGTGTTGAAGATGGCATTCATAGCTTTGCTATTGAAGCTAGCTGCTTCTTTTTCAGAAGTTTGCCACTCACTCACAGGAGTAGTGGGCTTCTCCCATCCATACTCAACGGAATTCCAGGCTCTCTCATCAATGGATTTCAGGAATGCTTTCATCCTTACTTTCCAATAAGCATAGTTGTTCCCATCAAAGTAAGGAGGAACAAACAGAGAGTGTCCATGCTCCATGACAACAGGGGTCAAGGATCAGCTCAGAGATCAAGAAATCTTTAACAAAAGAGCTACCTGCTCTGATACCACTTGAACGGTTTTAGACCCCTTAGAACAACCAGATTGGTTAGCCTAGATTAATTAGCCAAGTTGTTACTTAGTCAAATTATGCAATTCTAGGTTAAAGCAATCAAATAATCATATCAAAATAATAAAGCAGCGGAATAATAAAAGACATAATGATATGATCACCCAGGAAACCACACGGTAAAAACCTTGGGAGGATTTGACCTAACTATCCTCAAGGTAAACCTGAATTCACTATGCGAAAGAATCGAAGTTCATACAGAAGGACTACAAGCTCCCCGCTTGACTTCCTAATGCTACCCACCAGTAGAACTTACTGACACGACCACGTGCAAGCTCCGAATCCATGGACTCCTTCTTTCTTGGATTCTTCAATCAGCTACAAGCACCCCCGCTTGATATTCTTTAAGCTTCAATGGTAGCAACCAAGTTGATCATCAAGATATTGATATTATCTCCAACTTGAAAACCCTAAGTTTTGTGTAAAGGAAAGCTCCTCTAGATCTCACAAGAGATTTACACAAAACAGCAATGTATGAGCAATAATACAATTGGAGCAACCTCCAAAAACGTGGCTAGGGTTTAGTTTATATACCTAGGGTAAAAACATAAAACCCTAAACGTTTAATGAAGTAGGGCGGAGTTGGAAATTCTGCAGAAAAATCAACCTGTGCGATTTTCGATCAATCGAGTTTATTCTTTGATCGATCGAGCCAGGTCGAAAGTCCCAAGTACTTCTGCAGCCACTCGATTCCAACTTTACAATAATAAACCAACTTTGAGTAAGCCTAAACAAGACTAAATACATTGTTCTGATCATGGTTTGCCAACATTACAAATTAGAGTTCTAAATACATAAAATCCTAAGACCTTAGAACCTAACAGTTACCCTACCATATGTATCTTGCAAACTGTACCATATCTGAACCTTGCAAACTATCATGTACCATAACCTCTTGCAAACTGTCATCTTGCAAACTACTATTTCTGAATCTTGTACACTAGAATATTTTAGCATTGGGCCGTAGAGTATGGTCTTATTGCTAGGGGGCTGTTGTGGGCTTGAGGAGGGTCACCTTGTTTAGGGCTCACCTAGGTAGGCTCTCTCCCGATTATGTAAGTTAGAAACATATACGTCTTTCCACTATTTGCATGCTTCTTAAGGTTATCTTTCTAACCCGATGTGTTGTCATAGATCATGTGGAGTCCTTGGGCTAGATGTAGACACCGCATTTTGTACCCCTTATGACTTGGGCCCCCGTTCTCTAAGATGCCCAAACTCTAAGGCCTAAGGCCAGTTTAGAGCCCAATCATATATCAAATTGACTTGAGGAGTGTTAAAATGGAAAATATAAACTTTTAGATGAGCAAAAATCTATTTTTGGAAATAAAATGACTAAAGTCGCCTTCGGCCCATGTATATGGGTAGTAGCTTGCGTACGTAGGCTAAAGCATGCGTACATAGGTCCTACATACGCTGCTAGGGTTTCAGATATTAAAAAAAAAAAAAAAAAAGAAGGCAAGTTTTCTACAATATTGACTAAGGTTTGGAATGAATCCCACATCATTTGGGAGACATTCCAAACCCCATTTTTCCACTATGTAAAGCCTTACATGGTATATTTTCAGTACACAGAGAAATCCCATGAGAAAAATACAAGATTCACTAGAAAATAATGAATCACAAGGGAGTTTTTCACAAAACACCCTCAAGTCAATTTTGTTTGATTAGGACATTTTCTGGCCCCAATCCTTTTAGTTTAACGTTGCTAATCACATTTTTATTGAATTGTGATAGATTTAATTGGGGAGAATAGTCAAAATCAGCTTATAAAGATTTTCATTTAAGGTGTTGAGTCTAACTCTTTCTTTTCATTCCTTTTTCTTTTCAGTCTTTCTTTTCAGTTTTAATCTTGTTTGTTTGCTTTATTTATGCTTATATATATGTTTGTTTAGGTTAGTTTTATAGTTTTCTTTATATCTTGAGCATGCTTGGTTATTAAAATTAGCATTTTTTATTTTTTTTGTTGTTTCTGGGTTAGGGTTATGAGTAGAGCTACACACGCATTCCTTATGCATACATATGTGGGCCTCCTCCTGCGTACGAAGATGCTTGGCCTACGTACGTAGCCTTCAGTATGCATACGTTGGCCGCTGTCTAGAAACCCTAGTTTAGTCTTCTGCTTCAGTCTCATTTTATTTTCCCATATCACATGTTCCTGTTTAAGTTTCTTTTTATGTATATGTGTATCTAATGCCTCCGTTTGACTTGTTTTATTGTTATTTACCTTCGATATGCTAATTAGGGTTTCATCTCTTGTTTCTTAGTTTCATACCATGAACATGCATTAACATGTCCATGCATGATGCCATAGGTGCTGAGTTGCTGCAAGGTGAATAAAGGTAAGTCAAACATTCACATGAACATGCATGTGTGTTGTTATGTTTTGTTTGATGAACATGTACATGTGTTGTTATGTTGCGTTTTGTGTTTAATTGATAAATGATGTACTTGCTGCGATGATTAAGTTGCTACCTTATATATGACATGACAGTGTTTTCACATATTAGATGAATGCTAAGGTTGTATATGTGTGGTTTGGTTTCTTGTGCTTTATGGATGGATATATATGTGTTTTGGGATGATGATGCCATGTTGTATGCTTAGATGTATGCTAATGTGTGTGTGAGTTTAGGACATAAGTGTTGAACATGATTTTATCGAGTTTAAGACGTAAGACACAATAATGGGAGGCCAGCTATTGACACCGTATTTTGTCTGCCCTCGATTTGCGTGCCGGACCCCTAAAAATCTAAAAATATTATTTTCTCTCCATGGGGCCGCAAGAACATCTAGAATGACGTGACGAAACCCGTTCGGACACCGGAGCACTCAAAGTGCCTCTTTCAGCCAAAATGACCAAAATGCCCTTAGTCAACCCTAGGTTGGCCGAAAGTCAAATAAGGTCAAAATTCTCTCAAAATATCACTTTTCATAGTTCTACAACAAACTTAATCTGCTCGGACATTTTTGGCAACTTTGACCAAGTTTGACCTAGAGTTGACTCTTGGTGGGCCCCAAAAATCCTAATTTTGAATTGGCCATCAAAACAGGTTGAAACCAACACCATTGCAAATATTAAAAAATTCTCAGTCCAACGACTATTCATGGGTCAAAATCGGAGTTAGAACGGCCGAGATATCATGAAAGCTGGGTTAACGCATCAATCAATGCGCCATTAACTTCCCAGAGCCATAACTTTCTATTTGATCGTTGGATATTTCGAGTTGCATATCTTTTTAGAAATTGGAAGTCAAGATCTTTCCAGAGGTGTCAAGATCAACTCAATGTAGGACCATTTGAAGGTGGCAGCCTTACAAGGGTCGTCGCCTTGTAATCCATGCCAGGGCTATAAAAGGCCCAAGCACCTCCAGACCAAAAGAAGAGACTTCCTGGCTGCCTGCTCTCTGTTTGGGTGATTTCTGATATTTTCTCCTCTCATCCAAACACAAAAAACACATCAAAGTCTCTTGATTCTTCTCTTCACCAAAAATACAAGGTAGTGTTCATACCCTCCATTTTCCTCTCCTTGGTTCCAAATCTTGGATTTGAGGTTTAAAGGGTATGGATGTAGCTTTTTAGCTACTATCTATACCCATTTTCTTTAAAGCTTCATCTAGCTTTTATCTTGATTTCTCTTGCCTTAATAACATGATTTATTGCTTTATCTAGCATGCTCTTTGCTTTATTTTGCTTTTAGCGTGTTTTTGGTTTATTTCCATATGCTTCCATGATTGTTTATGTGCTAGTTGCCTTTTCTTCGTGTTTTATGCTTTATGCCATGTTTAGATCCTTCTTTCTTATATGTTGATGTTTTGGTCTACATGCCCATATGCTTGATATCATGTCTATGGTTATGTCTTGCTTAGATCTACATGTTTGTATGCACGTCCTACGCTTCTATGCCTATATCCATGCTCAGATTTGTGTTCTTCCATGTCTTTATGACCATATCTACATGCTTAGATGTACATCTACATGCTTATATGTTTAGATCTATGCCTCCGTGTGCTTTGGTGTTTGGATCTTCCTTGCTACATGCCTTGTGCCATCTCCTATGTTAGATCTATGTGCTTAGATGCTCTATGCCATGTTTATGTGCTTAGGCCTAGACCTTGTTTGTCATGCAATGTGCTGTTGTAGTCCTTTTGTTCCTTTTATTGCATTTTTTTTTTTGTGTTTTGCCCCAATGGTTAGGACCTAATCTAGACCCTATGGTCTTTGTTGTAGTCCACACACCAAGGCTCACATCAAAGGGTTTGGATCATCCTATTTCCATGTCTATGCTTGCTTGCTTCTATGCTTTATGCTTGTGTTAGCCTCTAGTTCTAGTCTTTGCCATGTTTGGTGCCCTTCATGGGCTTGACCTTGTGTGGTTACATCCAACAAGCATGAGGCCTTGTTCGGATGTAACCATTTGGAAGGCATCTCTAGATGCCAGGTTGCTCCGTGCGTACCCTTCCCTTTTTCGCTCAGTGCGGTGCTATGCTTACCATGCTTGTTTGTACCACCTGGTGGCTTTTATGCATCTTTACACACTTGCTCACATGTCCATGCATGAGTTTTGCTTGCTAGTGTGTCGTTCTTGCTTCAACACAATGAAGTTATGGACATTCAATCTAAACCTACATTTGTCCCTCGCGGACACCTCCTTTTGTTTGTTTTCTTACTTGTTTTCCTTCTCGCTTGTTTGCTTGCTTTCTTGTTTCTTTGCTTGCCATGTCTATTATACTTATCTACTTTATGCCTCTTCTATATGCTCTTTGCATCTTTTCCTTCCATTGCTTTTCTGCTGGTTTCTCATCTTTGCCTTTGCATGTACACACATGGAGTGAGGACACATGAAGCTAAGGCATGGTCTCCCAAGTGCATGCAAAAAGGGCGAGAATGTGAGCATGTGGATATAAGCCAAGCGGCTATGTTTAGTAGATTTAGGGGTCTAGCCTCTCCCATTTGGTTATGTACTCTTTTAAACCCCCTTCCTTCCTCCCTCTTTTCTCTCGTAGATGGGTTGTATTAGGTATATCATGCCATGTACCATTCGTCCTTATCTCTAGAGTATGGCGACCCCTGTTAACTTTCTTGCACATATATTTTGGGCCATGCTCTAGGGATTTAGGCATTTTCCTTCCAACTTTGTGTGCTTGCATTGTGCATGATGTATGTGTGTGTATATATATATATATATACCTGCTCACCCCTTCCGATGTGATTGTCATAGTCCATGTCACCTAAGGCAAAGCGATGCCTAATTTCTGCTGCGAAAGTAAGGTGACATGTCGCCGTGGAAATTTGGTACTTTGCCCAAATACCTTAAGAAAGTATAGATTGGGACCACACCCATTCAAAAGCCAAACCTCAAAGCCCCCAATGCATGCAAAGCCCCGAAAGCCAATGCCAAAATCATGTTTTTTACTACTAATCTCCAAAAATTAAGGTTTTATCAAAACAAAGGATTATCCTTGGACAGGCATTGTGGGGTACCTAACACCTTCCCCACTTGTAAGCAAACTTCCAAACTCAAGAATCAAGACTTTTTGCCATCCACATTAGATTAGGAAAGATGCCATTTTTCTTAGCCTAAGATTGATAATAAAATCAACTAGAAACAGGTGATCAATCACACCTTAGAAAAACTCGATTAGTGGCGACTTCACTTACCTTTGGTAATTATCTAAAATTTGGTCAAGATTCCTACCACACCTCCAAAAGTAGACCTACCTTCCTCCCCCAAGAAAGAGAGCACCCGAAACTCCACGTGAACCATACCATTATCAAGAGAGGCCTTCAATGAGCCCCACTTGGTGGGAGTGTCGCCATGGCTGGTGGTTAAATGAAGGCCTAATGACGGTTTTTTCCAACCGTTTGCGGCCCAGCGTCGACACCAACCTTAAGGTTGGGCGGTTTTAGGAGCCTAACACCTTCTCCGGAACGTACCTAAACTTTGAACCTATATCTTCGGTAGTAAGATCAATGGTCCTTCCTCGAAAGGACTCTATATTCATGGTTCCTAGCCTATTGCAAAACTAGGTGGTTACTCCTCCGCTATGTCCACAGTGGTGACTCCATTGGGGATAGTGAGTTTAATTCCTATGTGTCTTATTTCTTAACCTTGATAAAAATATTCCAATACTTGTTTACATACACATCACTTGGTTTCTTTTGTCCTTTATCCTCGATTGGTGATGAGTGGGAAGGTAGAAGGCTCTATTTGGGCCCAAATCTTTTTGAAATCATCACACCAACTCACAATTGGTGTCATCACCTATAATGGGCTTTGAGTACGTTAGAGGTTTGCTACCAATCCACTTGGGGTCCACTTAGCCCCTCGGTTGGAATCATAGCCCACCAAATTGGGAGTGACCTACTTATCTATCCCTTTAGCCTTAAGGAGCCTACCCATACTAGAGAGATCCTAGACCCTATCACAAAGGATACCATTTATATCTCTTATTTGTTTAACCATATATCATGTGTTCATCTAATTCTAAAGTACAAAAAAATATGTAAAAATGGAAGAGATGGCCTAAAGTTATGGTATACCCTAAAATGTGTTGGGATAAAAGAAAAGAAGTACTCACATATAAGAGGCTTGTCCCTAAATCTAGAGGTATATCTTAACTTGAAAGGTTCATAAGATTATAGCCTAATTGCTATCATAGGCCCTAGTGGAAAAAGCCCTTTTGAAAAAGAGGACTTTGGGCCTAAGGTAACAAATATGCTATGGACTTAGCATCCAAAATCCTACAAAGCCAATATGAACTTACCTAATCTTGGGCTTGCTTGTTATATGCCTAGGACCAAAATCATGAGAACTTTATTGGCTTTGAGAGGAAGGCTACAATATATTCTAGTTAAAGGGCTATTTAAAAAAAAAAAAAAAAATTGAAATGATGAATAAAAATGAAAAGCCCAAAGGTGATGAATACATTGTAAGTCCATGTTTGAGACAAAGGGTTGAAAATTTCTAAGTTCATTTTAATGAAAGCCCAAGAGAGTAAGATGAGAGCTTTATTGTAAATGGACCAAAGCCCAATGAAATAAGGGGCAAAAATCCATGAGAAGGAAGGGAGTGATATTATAATTAGGCCTTCATTAAAATGAACTTAAAAATTTTCTAAGGACATCTAAAAAGTTAAAAAAAAAAAAAAAAAAAAAAAAAAAACCTTTAATTAGGACATGAGCTTAATGAAAATAGGACTTCTTTTCAGGCGTCATTGCATTGTCAAAGTCAAGAAAATGCCTCCCCACTCCCATTTGGATTTGAGAGAAAGGAAAGCGCTTGATCAAGATTGAAGACATACACTAAGAAGAAAGAATGACTACCTTTGTGGAAGACTCATTGGCACAAAAGATCCTTAAGGCTTTGGATGAACATGGAGAGGCCCTTAAGAAAATGGGAGGGTGTCTAACTAGGTTGGATGAATCTAAGCCCAAGAAGCTTTCTATAGACACCGCATTTTGTACCCCTTAAGACTCGGGCCCCCGTTCCCCAATGATGCTCAAACTCTAAGGCCCAAGGCTAGTTTAGAGCTCAATAGATATTAAATTAACTTGAGGAGTGTTAAAATGGAAAATATAAAATTTTAAATAAGCAAAATCTATTTTTGGAAATGAAATAACCAAAGTAGACCTCGGCTTGCATAAATGGGTCGCGGTCTATGTATGTGAGCCAATGTATGTGTACGCAGGCATGATCCTACTCATGCAGCTAGGGTTTCAGAAGCATTAGAAATGCAGGTTTTTTGCAATAATGGCTGAGGTTTAGAATGAATACCACATCGTCTAGGAGCTATTCCAAACTCCATTTTTTCAATTATAAAAAGCCTTACATGGTACATTATCAAAACACACAGAAATCTCACATGAAAAACATAAGATTCACTAGAAAATAGTGAATCAAAAGGGAGTTTTTCACAAAGCATCCTCAAGTCATTTTTATTTGATTGGGATCTTTTCTGGCCCCAATTTTTCAAGTTCAAGATTACTAATCACTATTTTATTGAATTGTGATAAATTTGACTAAGGGGAACGGTTAAAAATCAAGCCTAGGAGCTTTTGCTTTTAAGGTATTCTTTTTAAGCTTTTCTCTTTGTTTTCTACTTTAATTCTTGTTTTAATCCTTTTCGTTGTTTAGTTTATGCTTTCATATGTTTGTTTAGGTTAGTTTTAGGTTTTCTTTATATCTTTAAGCATGTTAGGTTGCTAGATTTCCTATTTTATGTTTTGTTTTCCTTCTGCTCTGTTTTTGTGTTAATTAGGGTTTCTGGGTAAGGATCTACGTACACATGATCTAGCTTGTCATGCATTAGCAATGTTCATACATTTGTGTTAGGTTTTTTTTAAAATGTGCGATTAGGGTTTCTAGTGTTTTAGCATTTGTTTTTGATATGTTTTTTTTGATGATATGCCTGCTACCATGTTTAAATTTCTATTAGGTTTTAGATGAATGTTATGGTTTTCTTTTGTGTTTTTGGCTTCCTTTTGTTTGTGGATAGATAAGTACAAGTTTATGGATGAATGATGTTATTTGTTAGATGCATGTTAGTGTGTGTGTGAGTTTAGAATGCATTTTTATAGGGTTAAGACATAAGAAACAATGATGGGAGGCCAACCTTAGGGTTGGGCAATCTTGGGTGCCTAACACCTTTCCAATAGTGTATCTAAACTCTGAACCAAAACTCTAGTAGTAAGACTAAAGGTCCTTCCTGAAAAGGATGCTATATTCATAGGTCCTAGACCATATAACTAGGTGGTGACTCCATTCTTTTTCCCTTGCGCCTACAATGGCGAATCCATTTGGGAGTATGAGTTTAATTCCTATGTGTCCTATGTCTTAACTTTAATAAAGATTGTTTTAATATTTGTTTTGCACACACGTCACTTGTTCTCCTTTAACCTTGGTTGGTGATGAGTGGGAAGATGGAAGACTCCATTTGGGCCCAAATTTTCCGAAGTTCATCCCACCAACTCACAATCAGTGCCATCGCCTAGAATGGGCCTTAAGTATGTTAAAGTTTGCTACCAATCCACTATGGGGTCCACTTAGGCCCTCAGTTGGAATCAAAGCCCACCTAGTTGTGAGTGACCTACTGATCTATCCCTTTAGCCTTAGGGAACCTACTCACATTAGAGAGAGCCTAGATCCTACCCTGAAAGGTACCCTTTATCTATCTTTTGTTTGTTCAACCATATATCATGTGTTCACTTAATCCTAAAGGACAAATAAAGGTATAAAAATGAAAAGGATGACCCTAAAGTTATGGTATACCCTAAGATGTTGTAGGACAAAAGAAAATAAGTTCTCCCATATAAGAGGCTTGTCCCTAAATCCAAAGGTATATCTTAACTTGAAAGGTTCATAAGACTATAGGTTAATTGCTATCGTAGGCCCAAGTGGAAAAAAGCCTTTTTGAAAAAGAGGACTCTAGGCATAATGTAACAAGTATGCTATGGACTTAGCATCAAATATCCTTCAAAGCAAAAATGAAACTCCCTAATCTTGGGTCTCTTTATTTTATGCCTATGCTCAAGATGATGAGAATTTCATAGACTTTGAAAGGAAGGCTACAAAATATTCTAGCTAGAGGGCTATTTCAAGAAAAAAAAATGATGAAATAATAAAGAAATGAAAAGCCCAAAAGTGATGAATATATTGTAGGCCACCCAATTTTGAGACAAAGGGTTGAAAATTCCAAAGTACATTCTAATGAAGGCCCATGAGAGTAAGATGAGAGCTTTATTATAAATGGACCAAAGCCCAATGAAACAAGGGGCAAGGATCCATGTGAGGGAAGGGAGTGTATTGTAATTGGGCCTCTATTAAAATAAACTTAAAGAATTTTCCAAGAACATCTAAAAAAAGTAAAAAAGTACCTTTTTGGGACATGAGCTTAATGAAAATGGGGATTCTTTCCAGACAACACTCCAATCGAAGTCCAATGGAAGGCGAGACATCCAAATTGAAGGCTTACCGAGAAGGAAGGATGGATGTTATGAGCGAGAAGGTCTTCATGCAAAAGATGCTTGAGTGTGTGGATGTGCAAGCTGAGGTCCTCTAGAAGATAATAGGTTACCTTTCTGAAATTGAGAAAGAGGAGGTTGAAGGCGCAAGGCTGAGCATGAACGTAGGGGGTAACTCAAGAAGGCATCAATCACGTAATGGCAGAAGGGAAAATTTTCCTACCTCTACCAATCTTCAAGCCATAACTAAAGGATGCTCTAGGACTGTAGATTTTCAAAAGAGCCCTAGGATCATGGGAAGATCACGATTGGCTGGAATGGACCGCGAACGTAGGGGTAATCCAAGTCACCCCGACTTGCTTTATACTTGAACGCAATATGGACCCTTCTTCTGATGATGACCAATACCTCATAATGAACATAGAAGAAGGAGATGATGAAATGATTAGCTGTTGGAGTGGATATGATGGTGATTGGTTCCTTGACGAGGTTAGCGGAGACTTCCCCAAAGAGAGAAAAAATCTGTATGACATGATCGAAGCTATGCATGTGTAGGAACCTCTAAAGAAAGAAGACGAGCTGAGAATGCACAAAGGAAGGAACAACAATCCTTGGGAGAGGAAGAAGGAAGAATTCATCATGCCTGTCATAGTGTTCATTAATAATTGGACTTGGGTTGGGTTTTCTAAGAACATGGGAAAATTCTTTTGTAATGCAAGTTCCAATGCATTTTTCAATATTTTCAATAAGACGAATTCTGATTTGGCTTACTTTGATGTGTCCCATAACATTGAAATTTTGCACTTAAATGATTCAAATGAATTTGAAAATGAAATTAATAAGCAATTGGAAATGAAAATTGAACCTATGGAACCAACTCTTGAAACTATTAATTTGAGCAATGATGAAAATCCACGCTTAATTAAAATTGGCTTAACTCTAAATGAAAGAGAAAAGAAAGACCTTCAAGATCATGGAATTTCAAGAGGTGTAGGCATGGTCTGATGAAGATATGGTTGGAATTGACCCCAAAATAGTTTAACATCACATTAATACCCATGACCACATGGTGCTTGTTAAGCAAATATTGAGAAGAATGAGGACCGAGTGGCTTTTAAAGATCAAAGAGGAAGTCACTAAGCAATTAAGGGTAGGGTTCATCAAACCTGTAAACCAAGCTAAATGGATAGCCAATGTCGCGTGTGTTCCTAAAAAGGACGGAAAGGTAAGGATGTGTGTAGATTTTAGAGACTTGAATAAGGCATGCCTTAAGGATGACTTTCCCTTCCCCCCCACATTGATGTCTTAGTGGATAACACGGCGGAAAATGCCTTGATGTCCTTCATGGATGGTCTTTCGGGGTACAAATAAATCAAGATGGCTCCTAAAGATATGACTAAACCACTTTCACTACCGAATGGGGAATCTATTGTTACACGGTAATGCCGTTGGCATTAAGAATGCTGGGGCAACTTATCAAAGGATGGCTACGAACTTGTTACATGATATTGCATAATGAGGTAGAGGTGTATGTTGATGATATGATAGTGAAATCCAAAGATAAAGAAAGCTACACCATAAACTTGCGAAAGTTTTTCAAGAGAATTAAAGAATATAAATTAAGTTTAAACCCACAAAAGTGCACCGTTGGAGTAACCGCCGGAAAATTGTTAGGATTTCTAGTGAGTGACAGAGGGATAGAAGTTGACCCATCCAAGATCAAATCCATATTGGAGATGCCTCCGCCCAAAAGTGAGAAAGAGATTAGGGGTTTCTTGGGTCGACTACAATACACTAGTTGATTCATTACCAAGCTCACTTCCACTTGTGAGCCCATCTTCAAACTTCTATGAAAGAATGAAAGGGACATATACTACTTGAGGAAGAGATTCCATGATTACGAGACTAGGTACACTCCCATAGAAAAGTCATGCTTCACACTTGCTTGGACTGTATAGAAATTAAGGCACATCATTTTACCTTTCCAAATATGGGTGGTAGCAGGAATGGACCCATTGAAGTATCTCTTTGAAAAGCCCACCTTGAGTGGAAGATTATCAAGATGGTTGATTTTGCTGGCAGAATTCGACTTGAAGTACATGGCTAGGAAAACTATCAAAGAAAGAGTTGTATCAAATTTTTGTGCTGAGAATCCTATAGAGGGGGAAGATGGCAAAGAAAACATTTCAGATGAAGATATTTTGAATGTTGAGGTAGGAACATGAAAGATGTACTTTTATGGAGCCGTAAACCAATATAGAAATGGGATAGGAGTACTCTTGATCACTCCCGAGGGATTTCACGTACCTTTGGCAATCAAATTGAACTTTGAAGCGACTAACAACATGGCTGACTATGAAGCTTGCATTATCGGAATGAAAGCTCTTTGAAAATTAGGGGTAAAAGAAGTCGAGGTCTTTAGGGATTCAACTTTGAATATAGCCCAAGCACAAAAGTTGTGGAAAGTGAAGGAAGAGCACTTGAAGCCTTTACAACAATACTTAGAGGACTTGACCAAGACCTTTGACAAGATTGAATACACAATCTTCCCTAGAGCTCAAAACTAGTTTACAGATGCCTTGGCTACTTTAGCCTCCATGGTTGAAATACTTGATGGAGTATGGATACGACTCTTAGAGATCACACAAAGTTAAGTGGAAGTGCACAAAAGGAAGATCAAAGCTTCAATAATGACCATAGAAGAAGAGGAAGTTTTGTGGTACTATGACATTATGAAGTTCTTGGAACTAGGGCAATATCTAGATAGTGCCGATAAGAGGGAACGTCGTTCCATTATGATGATGGTGACCTAATACATCCTATATGGAGGAAAACTCTATAGAAGGTCCTATGATGGTGTACACCTTTGTTGTTAGAAGAGGGCAGAAGCTGAGATGGTAATGGAATATGATGAAGACCTTTGTGGCCCTCATATGAATGAAAGAATGTTAGCCAAGAAGATTCTAAGGATAGGGGTACTATTGAAATATGATGAAGACTGATTGTGTGGAACATGTGAAGAGTTTCCATGATTGTCAGACACATGCCAATTTGAACCATGTTCCACCTAGTAAGTTGTATAGTATGACCTCTTCATGGCCTTTCTCAGTTTGGGGTGTAGATGTGGTTGGAAGAATAGCTCCTAAGGCTTTAAACAGGCATGAATACATTTTAGTAGTGATTGACTATTTCACTAAGTGGGTGGAAGTGGCCTCCTATTCCATGTGGCTCGATTCTTAGAAAACAACTTCATATGTTGGTTTTGGGTACCTCATGAGATCATTTCTGACAATGGTTCCCACTTTAAAGGTGAAGTCTGAAGGGTCATGAAAGAATATGGCATTGAGCATCATAAATCTTCACCATATCAACCACAAGCTAATGGGAGTGACATACAAGGATTGGGCCGAGAAGCTTCCATTTGCCTTGTGGGGTTATAGGACTTCCATTCAAGCATCAACTGGGGCAACACCTTACTCTTTGACATACAATATGTTTATCCTTTGGTTAATTTTTGCAGTTGTTTTTTTCTTAAGATTAAGGTTTTTGGTTGCAATATTCAACTTGTCCCATTGATAACATTTTCTCACATGTCCAAGACCAGATAAAATCCACATTGGGGCAGTTTTTTATGCAGTCCTTTTATTTCACTTTCCCCAATGAGTCCCCTTTTATTAAAAAGTTATGATCATATCCCAGGATTTCACTTCTACTTCACTTTCCCTAGTAAGTCCCCTTTCATTAAAAATTTTATCAGTAAATTTGTTGGAATACAGTACGATACAGATGCAAGATGTGGTATGCAAACAAATGCAAGTTGGATATAGAACACAAGCTGATGAAAGCTAATCAAGAGGCAATGTCCAAAATACAAATCCAGGCCCACTATGGTGCAATAATAAATATATCTGAGGCCTACCAGGAAGTAATATAATAAATACATATCTATGCCCACTATGGGGAAATACTACATACATATCTAGCTTGCAGGGGGGCAATGTCAAAAAGTACATACAAAGGATAAACATATTCAAGTAAGGGCTACATCATCATGATACAACATTAGTGGCTAAGCTACTGGGAGTCATCATTTCTAACAAAATCATCTGCAAAGCACTCAACGTAGCCATTGCTAGTATCATCATTAGCAGCATGATTGGAAGAAGGGTCGGCTCGACTAGCTAAAGGGCTTGGAACCCATCTTGGAGTCTAAGATGGAGCCGGTCTTGGCACAAGGCGTTGTGGCCAGTCTTGAATCGGAGCGAATCCCCAATCCCTAGTAAAACCTAGGGGAACCGACATGTATTTTGGCTCACATCTCTAAATAGGAGGGTCCATACTTAGAATAGTAGGCGCACGAGGTACATCCAACCCTTGTCCCCTCATCTCGCTGATCAGAACGTTGATGTATCCCTGGAGTAATGTCGTCTGGGTAATGAAATAACTCCTCTCTCTCACTGGCAGTGGATTGGCTCTCATGATCTCTCTGCCATCACTCCTTCTCGCAAGCTAAGACTCTGGCTATCTTCTCTTACACATTCTCATCTTTGGTGGCAACAACACCCTTAAGATCTCTCACTCAAGCTTGTAAGGTCTCAACATGTAATCTTAATAGGGCCTCTGATGCCTGTTGGGCACATTTTATACCCCGATTAATCCTATCTATCTTTTTAAGGTTTGATTCAACTATGCTTGTTTAATCTCATAAGTAAGGGTGTCCATGTAAACCGCTCACCCGACCAAACCTAGAAACCCGCCCAGACCGACCCGCTCGTCGCCCGATCCAACGACTCTGGCGGTCGGTGGCAGGTCTCAGCCCTTCAAACCCGATTCCGGCGGGTCGAGTGGCGGGTTTTCTCCGCTAAAACTGTAGCCACCCGACCCGCCGGACCACCACTTCAGATGAAAGCCTCCCCCGTTCAGATCCGGCGACGATTACCCATCTTTCACTTAGATCCGGCGATGATTTTTCTCAGATCTACTTAGATTTGATGATTTTAGCTCAGTTTTGGCAATATTTTTCAAAAAATCGCTCAGATCGATGACGTGTAAGCTCAGATCGGTAACTTTGGCTTAGATCCGACGACGTTTCGCTCTTCTCCTGCCAGATTCGACGACGTTTTTCTTTTCTCCAGCCAAATCCAACGACGTTTCGCTCTTCTCCAACCAAATCTGACGACGCTTTGCTCTCTTCCCCTCGACAACGCCATTCATCGGTTTCAACCAAACCGACCGATCATTTTTTAGAATCCGATCCGACTCGACCCGTGGTGATCGGCAGTCGGTTGCAGGTCTGATTCTCTCCCACCCGACCTGAGCGGGTGTAGTCTGGGTTGGGCACAAACCCGACCCGGCCCGACCTGTGGACAGCCCTACTCATAAAGGTTTGATTTGACTGTGCTTGTTTAATCTGGGGTTTGAGTATTTTATGCCCTATGTGTCATGCTTACCTTTTCTAGAGTTACTAGATGGCAATCCTTAACTCCCTCGAAAATTTGATTCGGTCATGCTTGTTCAATTCTGTTCTTGAAAATCACTTGATGATCACTAATTTCCATCCTTTCAAGGTTTAATTCGATCATGCTTGTTTAATCTCATAAGGGTTTGATTTAGCCATGCTCATTTAACCTTGTGCTATCCTTTCATTATCAAATTTTCTCACAAGGTTTGATTTGGCCGCACTCATTTAATTCTATGTTATCCTATCCTATGCTATCCTAAATTTACCAAAGTTTCTCTCCTAGAGTTTGATTCAATCGTGCTTTTTTAATCCTATGCTATCCTGTCTTTATCAAAGTTTTCTCCCAGTGTTTGATTCGACCATGCTCGTTTAATCCTATCCTATTTTCATCAAAGTTTCTTTTAGGGTTTGATTTGGCCATGCTTGTTTAATCCTGCATTTTCAAAAATACTCTCATTTTAAAGCTTTCCCCTTTAAATTGAAGTTGCTTCAATCATCATGTTTTGAATTTCCCAAATGTTTTGTTCTATCATGTGTAGCTTCCCATGTTTACCTATAATTTTTTTATATAGTCTTTTTAGCCGTGTTTTCATAGCATTCTTGCATTTGCATGTTCATTTATGTTGCCTAAAAATTAAAATTTTTCTCATGTATAAGTGTGTGTAAACCCAGCTATATAGGTACACAATTCACACGCGCGCACACACACACACACACACACATATATATATACATATATTCGTGCATGCATGTATGCACATATGAAAGTGTGCAAGTATGTTATGTTTTATACACCTACTTACATGTCAGCAAAAATATTTTCCAACATCATCATAGCATAAATATTAAAAACCAAAAAATATAAATGCCAAAATAAAATAAATACAAGCACATTTTCCTATTTAGATGGCTACTAACATATTTGTAGGAATTAATGAGAAAAAGAAAAATAGAAACTTACCTTAGATGCAGAGTGGGAGTTTAAAGCAAAAGGTTAAAGTCGGAAATTGGACCCGCTAGACCAAGACTTGCCTCAAAGGAAAATTTTTGAATTGAGAAAAGTGAGAGATGGAGTTGAAATCACAAAAATGAGGCTTGAAAGCCTTTTTATGGTTGTTCATATGGACGAGGTGCCTAGCATACTGTAAAGGGCCACCAGGTTTACCCGGTGCACCCTTAAGGGCTAACAGTCAACATTGACCTGTTGACATGTAAAAAAAACAAAGGGGGAGAAGTTTTTACTTAGTGCCAAGGTGCCAAGTTAGGGGAAGAAGTTCTCAAATCTGCTATAGTAGCTTAGCCTTATCGAAGTAAGATTGGTTTTGGCCCATGAACAGTGTAGTTTTCACACGCAATTTGGGGGCAACAAAATGTGGAATTACGTTCTTTATCCAACACCTCTCATTGCAATAGAGATGTCAGATAAAGAAGGGGCAACTGTAGATACCATATTTTGTTTACCCTTCGTTTGTGTGTCAACCCTGTAGACACCGCATTTTGTACCCCTTACAACTCAGGCCCCCATTCCCCATTGATGCCAAAATTCTAAGGCCTAGGGTTGGTTTAAGGCCCAATCAAATTACAAATTAACTTAAGAGGTGTTAAAATGAAATATATAACTTTTTATGAGCAAATAAATCTATTTTTGGAAAATAAAAGGCCAAGGAAACCCTCAGCTTGCATACGTAGGTTTGATGCATCATACATAGGCACGAACCTACGCACGTAGCTAGGGTTTCAGAAACCTATGACAAGCAAGTTTTCTGCATTAAAGACTAAGGTTTGGAATGAATCTCACATCATCTGGGAGCCATTCCAAACCCCCATTTTTCTACTATATAAAGCCTTATGTGGTATATTTCAAAAAACACAAAGAAAATCCTAAGGGAAAACCTAAGATTTACTAGAAATAGTGAATCAAAGAGGGATTTTTTCACAAAACATCCTTAAGTCAATTTTATTTTGATTGGGATAGTTTCTGGTCTTAATTCTTGAGTTTTAAAGTTTACTAATAATTTTTATTTGGTTGTGAATAGATTTGACTGAGGGGAACAGTAACACCATGCTAAAAGAGCTTTTGTTTTGAGGTATATGTTCTAACCTCTTTTCTTTCATTTCTACCTTTAATCTTGCTTTTAATCTTCTTTCTTTGCTTGGTTTATGTGTTAATATGTTTGTTTAGTTTAGGTTTTAATTGTATCATGTTTTAAAGCATGCTAGATTGCTAGATTTGTTGTTCTTTTAGTTTCTGTTCTTGCTTTCTAGGTTAGGGTTCTTCTAAGCGTGTCTGTGTGCACATGCTTTTGCATGTGCACACAGGCTCAAAGTATGCGTACAGCCTATGTGTGTAGGCCTATGTATGCACATGCATACTCATGCCCAAACACCCTAATCTGAGTTTTTCTACTTTTGTTTCTTTGTTTATTTCATATCATATGCTTATGTTTTTTCCTTTTCTTATGCTTTCTAAGTCTTTGGTCCTCAGTTTAGTTATTTGTTTTAACGTGCTAGATTAGGGTTTTCTCTTTGTTTCTTGCTTTGATACCATGAACATGCATTAATATATTTAATGATTAATACCTTGTTGCCATGTTCTGCCATAATTTTTTTGTTACCTTGGATGAGATGAAATGATACGTATGCTAGGGCTTGTGATGAGATGATTGCCATGATAGATGTATGCTAGGGTTGATTGATGAATATGATAGATGAATGTTAGGGTTTGGGATGAAATGTCATGTTGTATGCTTAGATATATGCTAGTGTGTGTGTGTTTAAGATGCCATGTTGAATATGCCTTTAATAGGATTAAGACGTAGGACACAATGAATTGAAGCCGACCCACGAGTCTGGCAGTTTTAGGTGCCTAACACCTTCCCAAAATTGTACCTAAACTCCAAACCCATACTATGATAGTAAGATCAGTCCTTCCACATTAGGGTGATATATTCATGGTTCCTAGACCATAAAACTAGGTGGCGACTCCTTTCTTCACCTTGGTCCATTCGGTCAAGGCGTACTCCCTAAAAAGCGGCACTAAAGCTACAACAGCATCAATTTTCAAAGGCAACATAGCTCAGACATTGAGGTGCATAGCACTGTAGCCAGACATCAAGATTTCAGAGATGCCAACAAGACTTTGAAGATGCAAAGAGATGTTAATAAAACCTTGAAGTTTCAAGAAGCTCCTATCAAGACTTTGAAGATGCAAAGAGCTCTCATTAAGACTTTGACGATGCCAACGAAATCTTGAAGTTTCAAGAAGAATGCCACCAAGACTTTGACATTGCATGAACATGCCCTTAGAGGAGAGATGACACAACACCAACTTCAGATGCTGGAGGAAGGTGACGTTGTACAAATTTCAGAGACATGATGTGAAACGGCCCCACTCAGAAGGGAAATGATGTGGTTCAAATTTCGGAGTTATGAAGTGGTACAACTTAGAAGAGAGACGATGTAGCTTAGGCTTGCAAGGTACAAGAAGATGCCCCCAGAAGATAAGTGATGTAAAACATACTTTAGAGACATGTGAGGATGTCCACAGAAGAGGGGCAATGCCATGAAGACTTCATTCTTTGTAAAAGTGGTTGAAGATTTTATTTTGCTCCACAACCAAGAATCAACTTATGTTCATCATCATTTCAAGGATAGCTAAGCAACATCAACTCCTTGCAGTCTTCATATTCGACTACAACGATCTTCGATTATCCTATTGAGTAGTTGACAACCTTCAAGTAATGTCTTGCTGACCAAAGGGGCCTGAAAAGCATATTGACAACCGTTGCAAAATCCTTCAAGCCAGACTGGCAATCCTTCTTCTTTTCATGTGACTGAACTCAGTAACATTCACCAAGCTACCTACGTACCCCGGAGAGGGATCAAGTTATCACGTAGTTCAACATTTTTTTTTTTTTTTTGATAATTTTTTTTTTGATGATTTTTTTTTTTTTTTGATATTTTCCTTTTGGATGATTTCTTTGTTTTTTTTTTTTTTCCTTTTTTTTTTTTTCATAATTTGATAATTTTTTTTTTTAGTGCGTGACTGAACTCAGCAAAAAACTAAGTTGCCTACGTACCCTCGAGAGGGATCAAGTCATTACGTAGTTCAAATGGGTTTTTTTTTTTTTGTTGTTGTTGTTGTTTTTTTTTTTTTTTTTTTTTTTTTTTTTTTTTTTAAAGGAGGGCTCAGTGTGTAATAGTGGGTATCACCACTAATCGAACCCGAGACCTCTTAAGGGCGACTTAGGCATCCAACCACTACGCCACACTAGCAATTGGTGACATAGAGTGGGATTAATTTCTCTTTATTAGTATGCTTTCAAAGGTAATGGGAAAACATCATGTACCCTTGCAGCATTACAGTAGGTAGTTTAGGCTCTTGCCGAGGAGCAATCCTCGATGTTCAAGCGTAGAAGTGTTTAAGGAACTTCCCATTGATGAGGCCGATCCTTGCATCATCATTGTTGATCAACTTGAAAGTTTGGTTGGTGTTTGCCCCCTGCTTGAGAGTTGGAAGTACATCACAAGCAACGGTCACATGGTTTGACCCGACAACTTCATCAAAGTCTAGATCAATCTTGTTTTCTTTGGCAAGCTTCATGATTTGTTCTTTGAAGACGAAGCATTTTTGGATTGGGTGGCCAATGATGCGATGATATTTGCAATAGTCAGGGTCATTAATTTTCCCTATGTCTTCTGGTCGCTTGCATTCTGGCAATTCAATCAGCTTTAATTGCAATAGTTGTTCTAAGATGTTTGGCATATCTTCATCAGGGAATGGATATGTTTTTTGCTCACGTTCCTTAAAAGTTAGGCGACGCACTTCATTCTTTTGCCATCCTTCAAGCTGTTTTTCATTTGCCTTCGCTCCTCTTCTTGGAACCTTGACTTCGGTAGTGTTAACAACCATTGGGTCTTTGAGGCTGACTTTTGCATTCCTATCATTCCTCCTTACTTCCCTTTTGCTTTCTTCAGGTATGGGAGGGTTTGTACTTCCATGGCTAGCAATACTCAACTCCATGTCGTGTGCACGAGTTGCTAATTCTTCAAATGTTCAAGGTTTTATCCCTTGAAGGATGTAAAGAAGTCCCCAATGCATGCCTTGGATGCACATCTCTACAGCAGAAATTTCAAAAAGTCTATCCTTACAATCTAAGCTCAAAGAACGCCACCGATTGATGTAATCAATGACGGGCTCATCTTTCCACTGTTTGGTATTAGTAAGCTCTATCATGCTCACTGTACGACGCGTGCTATAGAATCGGTCAAGAAACTCTCTTTCGAGTTGTTGCCAACTGTCGATTGACTCGGGTTCTAAGTCTGTATACCAATCACAGGCATTTCCTTTGAGCGAACGGACAAATTGCTTTACAAGGAGGCCTCTTTGAGTCCCTGCGTTCTCACAAGTTTCTACAAAGTGAGCAATGTGTTGCTTAGGATTTCCATGGCCATCAAACTGCAAGAACTTAGGGGGTTAATACCCATTTGGCATCCTCATGTTGTCGATGCGCTTTGTGTAAGGTTTTGAATATGTGAGAGAACTTGTAGAAGAACCTCCATATTGTGCTCGGATGGTATTTGTTATTAGGTCTTGTAATTTTTGGACTGACAACGAAGCAACCAAAGTAGATTGTTCTCATCGGGGAGTGTTTTCAATTTCTCTCCCTTCGTCATCCTTCGCAGATGTGAATTTATGACCATGGCTTGATTCACCAAGATCTTGTACTTCGAGTTTGTTCATTAAAGTTGCAATTTGGAGGTCCTTATCTTCAAGTGCTTTTGTGAGAAGGACGACCCTTTGTTCCATTTCAACCATCTTTTCTTCCATTGTAGAGGTGTTAGTCATCATGACTGACACAACTTCCCAAGATGATGGAGAAGGAAGTGAATTGAAGTGAGCATATGAAATCTCATTTTTTGGGTTCCCTTTGATGGGAGAAAGATCGTGTGACCAACTTCTTGTGAAGGAAGAAGGGGATTTGCCCCCATACTTGAGGTGTTCCAAGGTGGAGACGTCCTTGTTGATGACCTTGTTTCTTGCAAGAGGGTCTAAGGAGATGATTGTCTGGACCTTGGCTTCCTTGGTTGATTGAGATTGAAGTTGATTATGAGCTTTAAGTTGGCTACAATTGATTGCACCAATGTAGTTGTTGGTGGTAGTCATACCAAGTCTGTTGAAGTAGCTATTGTTGAAATTTGAATGTTCTTGCTAGAGGCCACTGAAGTTGGTAGCAAGATAATGAAGATTTCTATCTTTGAAGGAGAATGAGATGAGAGGTAGAGATGTCCCACTGGACGTGCCAGAATATGTGGACGACTAAATTTCTCGGTTCGAAATAAATCAAACAAGTAAAATAGTTGCACAAATGCAAATTTGTATTGATGATTGTGGTATAATTCTCTGTGATTACAAAAGAGTTATCCTCTGATTCGATCTCCTTGCAAGACTTATTGATTTGGATTTGTGGTAATATGATTGTGACTTGAACACAAAATATCCTTCAATTTGGTTGAGGGATGGATCGAAGATTGCTAAAATGGAATTACAATGAATCTCTGGCTATGAGCTTGTTAGAAAACCTTTGTTCTTCACGTTCTTCGTGTTCTTCGTGTTCTTGGATTTGTGGTGGAAGTTCTTCGGGGCTTTAAAGGCTTGAATCTGTAGAGCTTCACTAATTTGTGATTTGTTCATGTTTTCGGACACTTTAGGCTTGATTCCCGCAAACTTTTGGATCTAGGCGGATGATTTGGATGATTTCTCTTCGAATGTTCTTTGTATTCGAAGTTGAAGTTCTTGAAGTTCTTGGAGGCTTTAGAGCTTGGTTCCGGCAGAGCTTCTGGACTTTTGAGTGCTTCAAATGGTTTGGTGTCCTCCAAATGTCTCAGGAAGGCTTCTATTTATAGGAGTTTTGGGGTAGGTAAGCGACACGTGGCGGAGTCTGATTGGTAACACGTGGCAGAGCTTGATTGGTCCGCTTATGTCATCGCTTGCACATGCTGGACTGATTGTGTCATCGCTTACACGTGTGAGGTTGCTTAGGTCATTGCTTACACGTGCGAGACTATTTATGTCATCGCTTGCACGAGCTGATGCATGATTGGTTCTTACATGACACTTGGCAAATTTCTGTTGGTTTCTGAATAGTAATAGTAAAACCTAGCAGCAGTATGTGGCACTTTGTAATTGGCTGCATTTTGTGGACTTGGTAGTGTGATGTGTCAGCTTGTGATAGGTCGGGAATTTTCCTTCTCTACACCCCCTGACCCCCATAACCAAAAAAAAAAAAAAATGGTTGGTATTTTTGGAGCATTTTTCTGGGCAGATTCTCTCTCTATTACTCTCTAATTTCTCTCCAAAACACATTAAAACCTTTGATTTATCACCTTTCCCAACAATAAAGCGGTAGTGTTCTTGCTCCCATCTTCCTCTCCTTGGTCTTGGTACCTTGAAGCTTTATGGGTGTAGATGTAGCTTTTTAGCTACTATCTACACCCATATAATTTCCTTGCATTTTTCGTACTTTATCTTGCTTTGTAACATGTTTTATAGCTTTTCCTAGTATATCTAATGCTTTATCTTTTTTCTAGCATTTTTTTGTTTTGTTTTGTTTTCCTAGCATGTCTACTCGCTTTTTCACATGTTTTATTACTTTGATTTGGTCGGTCTAGTCATCTTGGGCTAGGAAGTGTCTAATTTCATGTTTGTGCTCTTTGCCTTGTTTATGTGCTTTTTGCCTTGTTTATGCTTAGATCTACATGTTCATTGGGTTTAAAGCTTTGTTTGGATGCTATGCCTAGTGTTTTTATAGTTTTATATCTTTTGTTTATGCCTTTTCTTGTGCTTTATCTTTTGGGTAGGGTGTAGATCTAGATCTAGTGGTCTAGGCCTACATCCATACACCCAAGTCCCAACAAAGGGTTTGGATTAGTTCATTTATGCATGTTTGTGCTTTGTTTGCCCTTTTCCTTGTGTTTATTTTTTGATTGATGATTGTTTGCTTAGATTTAGGTCTTTGCCATGTTCTTATTTGTTTTTCTCTTTGTCGGTTTGTTACTTGTTGGTCTTTGGGGCCACTTGCTTGTTTGGTTGCATCCATCCCCTTTGGTGACTTGTTTGGATGTAACCATGTGTGGGGTGTGAGAGATCGCGAAAATTTGGGGCGCTCTCAAAAAAGAGATTCAAGTGCTTTTAAGACCACCTCTCTTTTTGGGTAAGTGGTGTAGAGTTGCCACTTTTTTTTTTTTATACAAAAGAGAAAAAAAAATACAAATTAAATGATCAAAATATTTCGAATGTCATTGACTGAATAAAGAAAAATACAACTTTAGTAAATTAAACCTTATAAGGCTTTGGGTCCTAATTACAATATATGCAAAAGAATACAAAGCTTTGGTCTTAGTTACAATCTACCAAGATTAAAAGACAAAACACTAATCTACCTATCCAAAAGTCCTAAGCTCGAGGGCTATGTTACAGAATGTGAAGGTGTTAAGCACCCATTCTGCTGAGACAAAGTCTAGTTTTCTAGACTCTAAAGACTAATATACCCTTTTTGCATGATGTTAAATGATATGTTGAACACTCACGACAAAATTAATTTAGATAAATTTACCTTATGGATGTGTCCTCTTTTTCAAGAAAATTCAGATATGTTTTGTGAGTAAAAAGTTGGATTTGAAAAGAAAATCATATTTGTTTTTATGTAAAAGAAAGAATAAGATTTTTGTTAAAAAGTATTAGATGTGTTTTGTGAATAAAAAATTGGATTTGTAAAGAAGATCAGATCTATTTTTATGTAAAAGAGAATAAGATTTTTGTTAAAAAGTATCAGATTTGTTTTGTGAAAAGTTTAAAAAAAAAAAATGTGATTTTGTCAAGAAAAATCATATCTATTTTTTAAGAGTTAAAAAAAAAAAAAAAAAAAGACTTTTTGAAAGAGGATCCACATTCATGAGATGAATTTATTATACATGCATCACATATTAAAAAAACAAGACAAGGCTTCAACCTAATTTTCAATTTCTTCTTTTAAATTTCAAAACCTGCAATTTTGTAACCAAGAAAACTTTTTCTAAAAAAATCAGATCTGTATTTAATGCAATTATCGATCAGTTTTGAGTTTTTAAAAATATCATATCTAAAAAGTACATATCACTTTTGCACTAAAAAAATCAGATTTGAAAAATACAGATCAGTTTTTGTGTTGAAAAATTAGATCTGAAAAATACAGATCAATTTTGCACTAAAAAATTAGATTCGAAAAATTTAGATTAGTTTTTTTAAATTTCATAAAAGAAATTTTGTTAGCCATTGCAAATTTTGAAACTTAAGAAAATGAGTTACAATAAACAATCACCTAAGCACATATTAAAGAAAATTCTAGCAATGTATTTAAGCATGGTAACCATATCAAGAATAGAACATAATAAAAAATATGCTAAACATATTCATGCATCAAACAATAACCAAAATTAATGAAAGAAGAAAAGAAAGAAGAAAAACAAAATTCCTCTTGGATGAGTGTGAACTTCTAATGAAAAAATATTTTAGGATTCAAAGAAATTTGTTCACCTTTTTGAAGCCTGAAATACTTTACTTACAAAAAAGAAGTTCTTAAAGCAAAAGCCTCCAAAACATCTTTAATGTAAGGGGAATTGAAAAGTCAGAAGAGAAAATCCCTTAAAGAGGGGGTTAGAAAGAGTCAAAACAATCCCCTTAAATTTTGAGAGGCATCCTTTATTTATAGAGGTGAGAATGCTTCAAAAAATTAGCTAAATGATCAGAAATTGGGGAGCGTCCTCATCTCGAGTTTGTGCTAATCGACACTTTTCATGTGCCGAATGACCCTCGGGGTGCTAGACTTGTGTTTGAATTTAGGTCCATTTTGGACCAAGGAAGTCAATTTCATATCATACCGGCCAGTACAGATGGAATTTATCGTACTGGTACCTATGCCAGTACAAAAACAAGGTAGTTTCATTCTAGAAAATATACTGGCCTTACCAGGTCGTTTCGGCTGTACCAGAGACTTATATCAGATTTCAGCCGATAAATTCATATCGGACCGGAAAAAGAAAAGTGTTTCTTTCTCACTCTAACCTTCCACCGGCAACGATCTCTACATTCTTGACCTCAAGTCGGGGCCATGGACTGATTTTGGCTGTTGCTACTTCATCTCTCTCTCTCTCTCTCTCTCTCTCTCTCTCTCTCTCTCTCTCGGTTTTTTAAACCTCTCAAATGATATTTAACATGCCCAAGAAATAGACTTTACAGCTAGCATGTTTTAAAAACCCTTCAAATTGATATTTACTAATAGTTGTTATTTTACAGCTAGCATGTTTTGACTTTTGTTACCAAATGAATTGAAATTTTAAAAGCCCCACGTGATGGCAGATTGGTTCTTATTTTTAATAATATATAATATTAATTTGATTGTTATTTTTTTTTTTTTAATAAATGTGTCTATTACTTTTTATTGGGCTTGGATTAGAATTACAGGTTAAGAATTGAGTCATTGACAATATGGTTATATAACTTATATTTATGAGATTTAATCAATAAAACTTAAATTAATGAATATATACTTATTTATAGCAGTTGATAGGCCACAAACGTATTGACCACTCGTGATTAAATCAATTAATTAATTAGCCAAGTTATTAATTAATCAATTTAACATGCAAACGCGTGGTAGCACAAACAAATCACCAATAACCTAAATAAGCAGTGGAAAATAAAAAACACGGTGATTTGTTTACGAATGGGGAAAAACCTGGCGGCAAAAACCTCACCGGGTGATTTTCAGGTCACCACTCCCGAAACTCCACTATTATCACAACAAGCGGTTACAAGTAAAGGAATCCCAAGTACCCTACTAACCTACAGTTGAACCCTTACCCCAATACCCAATTGGACTTGTTCTGTAGTGACAGTTCTCCTTTTCAATGCACGGCTCCCAAGTACATGACTAACCAATTGCGCGGATCCAAGTACGATCCCAGGTCACGACTTCATTCACTAACTAGAAAGAGATTTGGCTGCAAAGTTCTTCAGTTCATCCACGATGAAGATCAAGAAGATTCTTGGTCACAAAACCCAAAGGTGTACATACACAGCAACTTCTTTAGAAGAGATGAACTAGGGCAAAACTTTGTCTCTGATCACAATTTGCTTCAACAGAATTTTCTAAATGCTTTTGCAACTTGTGAACACTTTGACGACCCTTAAAACAATCCTTTTATATGTTTAGGGTTAGAAGAAAAGAAGGCCCAAAAACATATTCACAGATCCCAAGAAATCAGATCAGAAAATCTGATTTTGTAAATCTCGATAGATAGCAAGGTGTCGAGCAGCTATCGAGCAGGTGTCGAGTTTTAATGAATTTGCACTTCTTCAGCTTGTTTCTTGGACAAACTTAATGACTTCAACACTTGATCTTGAAACCTTGTTTTTTGAAGTATTAAAAACATCTAGAACTACCTAATTACAGGTTGAGTGCATTTTGTCAAAGGATTAGCCAATTACATAAAAGAATGACATATATTCTTTAACAAGTGAAACCACATATGTCCTAACAATCTCCCCCTTTGGCAATCTGTGACAACCACAACAAACAAATGAACATATAAGAGAAGTCATAAATCACTCAACTCATATTTACTTGTTGAATACAATAAAATCTATCCTAACATAAACTCTTAAAAAACTTTGCAAGAAGAGAGTTTATGGCAAGTAGACTTTGAGAACCTGTATTTTTGAAACGCTTTAAACAAAACTCATCAAGGCATCTTTGCGTAAAATAGAAATAATAGATTGCATACAATAATAAGAAGCATGTGTATAAAGATAGAAAAGAAACAACACATGAAGAGGTAGGTGAAAGAAACATACATCCAATATATGAAGAATATAATTACAATGTATGTAAAAACTGGTCACAAGACCTAATGTACAAGAACAATGTATCTATAAAGGTAGAAAAAAAAAAGATACATCATATCCTCACTACATCCCTCAAATCAACACTCTCCCCCTAACAAAATGTCCTACACTAACTATCCCCCTAAGTATGACTACTCTCAATATCCAAAACTACTCCCCTTTTTGTCACGAGTGATAAGGGTAAGAGTGTCAAGTAGACATCTCATCAGTAAAGCTAGCATCTCCATCATCATCCGAAGCATCACCGTCATCACCATCATCATCATCATCCTCAACATCAGAATCAGAAGCCATAAGAGGAGGTGGTGAAGGAGTAGCCTCAAGAGCAAAACCACCCATAGTTGCTTGTTGTTATGCAATACGACCGACACGAACATTCACCTGATACAACTCAGTAGAGAGTATCAAGGCAAGCATCCATGCACTGTAGCTGCGCCATGATGTCTCCAAGAGATACATCACCCATAAAGGAGGAGGGAGTGGATGTAGATGGAGCAAAACGAGATGGAGTTGGATGGGAGGAAGGAGTGAAATTCGGCTGTCGCGACCTAAACTACGCTGCACTACGTTTTACGGTAGCGACGTTTATGGCACAAATGTGTGTAAAGTGGTCGAACACAGGAAAAGGGACAAGAAAATGGCGTAAGATCCTCATGATAGCGGAAGGAAAGATGAGCTTATCACGGGATGCCGAATCTAAATGAACATCTATAATAGACAGAATGAAATGAGAAGGAAAATCTATGGTAAGATGCTCAAGAAGAGATAACAAAAATCGAGCACGAGGCTTTGTGATGGAGTTGTAGTGAGAGAGAGGATGGAGTGCAAAAGTTATCACCATGTTTATGAAACGAGGGCCTTTAGCAAAAGCCTTACATGGTGTATACTGGCACTTACCCCAGTCAACAGGGCACTCACAAAAAGCAACCATCAGCTCATCTTTGGACACAATCCACAGATGCTCACAGCTAGGATAGTCAGAATGCTCTATCCTAGGAACTCGAAGCACATCCGAAACAAGCTGCGGTGTGATAGGAATGCGCGTACCACAAACGCGAGTGAAAAAGAGAGGTACTGAACAATCAATCTCATGCATGTTGGAATAAAACTCCTGAATGAGCACAAGAGGACATGTGACCAGGACATCACACAATGACTCCCATCCTCTACTGTGAATGACAGAGGAAAGGTCAGTGTCGGCGAAGTCCGCCAAAATAACTTGGCATTCCGAATGAACACCTCGTCTAGAGAAGTTCTCCGAGAAAGCCTTATGAGCATCCTCATCACGGAACTGAATGTTAGAAGGAGTAGGATCAGAAGATGAAGATATCCTAGAACATAGAGGGTTTTGGGACGGAGCAGACTTACGTTTAAGTGCCATAGACACAACTAACGTAAAAACAAAGAGAGAGAGAGAGAGAGAGAGAGAGAGAAACAATCAGAAAAGTCTCAAGCAATTCAATTATATCAAATATATTGAAAAGAGAGTATGTATGCATGGGGAATGCATGAGCATGTGACATGCAAAAGAAAATTCATCATAGGCTCAGGCCAATCCAATCCTACCAGCTCACAAGCATATTACACACTTCTAAATGCACGAGAATATCATTGTAATGCAAATGTGATGCAAAGTATGAGTTTTTAAACGTATTTAAATGAAAACCCAACCCAAAATTTCAAGAAACACTCAAAAATTTTGAAAAACCCCAAAAGTTTTCAAAAATCTCAAAACCTAGGTTTTAAAACATGAAATGCATGAAGAATGAAGAGATAAGAGAGCATACCAAGTGATTTGAAGCAAGAATAGGCCAAAAATCACGTGGATTGAAGGTTTTGAGTGAGAAAATAGTGTTTGAGAGAGAAAAGAGAGATTATGTCAAGAGAGAGATCGAGAAAGTGAGATTCAGATCGGAGAAAGAGCTTATATAGGAACCTTAGTAAATCTCGACAGCTAAGGTGTCAAGACAGCTGTTGAGGAAGGTGTCAAGAAAATGAACATCGACAGATGCAAGTTGAACAGTTTTAGACCCCTTAAAACACAACCAGATTGGTTAACCTAGATTAATTAGCCAAGTTGTTACTTAGTCAAATTATGCAATTCTAGGTTAAAGCAATCAAATAATCATATCAAGTTATAAAGCAGCGGAAAATAAATGAACACAAGATATGATGACCCAGGAAACCACACGGTAAAAACCTGGGGAGGATTTGACCTAGCTATCCTCAAGGTAAACCTGAATCCACTATGCGAAAGAATCGAAGTTCATACAGAAGGACTACAAGCTCCCCGCTTGACTTCCTAATACTACCCACCAGTAGAACTTACTGACACAACCACGTGCAAGCTCCGAATCCACGGACTCCTTCTTTCTTGGATTCTTCAATCAGCTACAAGCACCCCCGCTTGATATTCTTTAAGCTTCAATGGTAGCAACCAAGTTGATCATCAAGATATTGATATTATCTCCAACTTGAAAACCCTAAACTTTGTGTAAAGGAAAGTTCCTCTAGATCTCACAAGAGATTTACACAAAACAGCAATGTATGAGCAACAATACAATTGGAGCAACCTTCAAAAACGTGGCTAGGGGTTTAGTTTATATACCTAGGGTAAAAACATAAAACCCTAAACGTTTAATGAAGTAAGGCTGAGTTGGAAATTCTGCAGAAAAATCAACCTATGCGATTTTCGATCGATCGAGTCTATTCTTCGATCGATCGAGCCAGGCCGAAAGTCCCAAGTACTTCTGCAGCCACTCGATTCCAACTTTACAATAATAAACCAACCTTGAGCAAGCCTAAACAAGACTAAATACATTGTTTTGATCATAGTTTGCCAACATTACAAATTAGAGTTCTAAATACATAAAATCCTAAGACCTTAGAACCTAACAAACTCCCCCTTTGGCAATCCATGACAAAACCCTAATTAAAAAGCTCAAAGTTTTACAAGTAGAAAGCCTTTTACAAAGAAATGCTCATAAACTTCAAATTCGGCCTAACTACTATCCATCGGTTGCAAGTGTAGACAGCAGTTTAGTTGAATCAACCTGTATATTCCTGAAATACTCAACAAACGCATAAACACATGTGTGACAGAAAAAAGTAAAACAACAGGTATAACATTCTTGTAAGATTCACACAACACAAAATAAAGACATATATAAATGATCAACTCATAAATATAAATCAATAAGCAGTGAATCACAAATCAACAAGAATCAATAAAAAACATGTATATCAATCAATGTTACTCCCCCTAACATAAATATCTCCAAAAATGATATACAAAGTGAAGCACCTAGATACAATCTAAAAACTCCACAAGCTCTTCTCAACAAGTATCAAAAGTCTCCCCCTAACAACAAAACTCTACTACAAGCAAGCCAAAACTCCACTCCCCCTTTTTGTGACGGAATGCCAAAGAGCAATCATGAGTCACCATCAAAAGGAGGTGGTGAGGGTGAATGAAGACGCGCCAAATCGGCTCGGAGAGCACGAATCTCATCGAGTAAGTCCACCAAAATGTGACCATGAGCCGCCTGAACGGTCATGACAGTCTCCAGAGTACGACGAACATCAAAGTCGGTCGAAAGAGGTGGAGGAACATCAGCAGCAGCAGCATCATCACCAACTGGATCAAGAACATCCTCACCAGCAATACCTGTAGAAGAAGAAGGAGGAGGTGCGCTACTAGACGGCTCAGACCTAGGGTGTTTAGAACCAGCTCGAAGATGAGCAGCCCTCTGTCTAAGAAAAGACGCACCTATGGGAGCTATCACATGAACGGGCTCAGAGGAAAGGAAGTCACTAAGGTCAAGATGGAGCAAAATCCTATGAATGAAAATAGGATGAACAAGGGCATGAGAAGAAGATGAACTCCTATAAACATCGTTCAAAGAACAAAGAAAGAGATGGGGAAAACTAATAGGAACATCAGTAACCAGAGCGTACAGAAATACACACCTCTCAAGAGGAATGGTGTGAACATGAGAAATGGGCCAGATGGAATGACACGCTATCCTAAAGAACAGATAGTGCAACCCGGAGAGCTCAGCAGAAGTGATCCTAGGATTAGAACCCCACTGGACAAAAGTCCTAGTAATGAAAGACAAAACGTCGCTCAGCTCAGGAGACTCGTCATATGGATAGACAGGATCCCTAACCAACTGTACCCCTAGAGCATCAGCCACTACCTGAGGAGTAATGGTGTACCCTACACCTCGTATCCAACTTTTTACCAAAGTGTTGGAATCATAGACGTGGATAGAGAGGTTCGAATAGAACTCTCTAGTCAAGGCAGAAGGTGGAGGAGGATTGGAAATGTCCAACAAGGGTAACCAGCCCCGACGCTCAAAGTTTGCCCTAATGGCAGGATCAAGCTCATCTAACAGAACAGAACGCTCAGCCCAAATCTTCCTCTTAAGGTTAAGTTTCTCAAAAAGCTCTTGGTTTTTCTCACTCGGAAACCTCTCACGGTCAAAGGAAGGAGGGGATGGAGAGGAAGAGGGAATGGACCTACGGGCTATAGTCTTCCCAGACATGATGCTAAGGAAAGGACAGAGACATAAAAGAGAAAATCAAAAGAAAACACAAGAAAACAAAACCAAGGATAGACTGCAAGTTAGCAACAAAAATAATAGAATGAAAATCTATATGATGCATGAACAGATACAATGCCATGATGCATGTACTAATGCAGTGAGCAAGTAAGTTCAATTGAGTTTAAATTGACAAAATTGGCTTGAGCAGGGAATTTCTAATAAAAAACCCAAAAATTGAAAACCACTTGAAAATTTTTAAATAAATTGATGAATTGAGCATTACAAAACTTATCACATAGATTATAATGCTTAATTTCATCAATACAACAAGCCAATTGCATCAAATTCTACCCAATTTAACAAAATCCCCAAATTGGATCAATTAGAAACCCTAGATTTTTCAATTTTTCACCAAACTCAAAATTGATCAAATTATACTATTAAGATCATGTCTATAGCATGTCCCCACAAAAACCCATTGATCAATTTCACAAAATTGGGCATGAATCAACATAAATCCCAAAAAGAAAAAGTTCCAAAATTTTAAGCATAAATGCATGAAATATGTAAATAAACTCAAAAAGGAAGGGCAAAACAGACTTACCGGCTTGAGGAAAGAGAGATTTTGCAAAAAATTCGGAGGAAAACGACAAAAATCACTATTTGGAGCCTTGCCTCGTCGGAGAGAGAAAAGAAAAAGTTTGAAAAGTTTGAAATATAACTTTGAAAAAGTCAGATCTAAACTTTTAAAAAAGCTTTTCCACGATTTTCGATCGATCGAAATGGGCAGAGGCTCACTAAATTTTGAGAAAAAATCTAGTTTTGAAAAACACAAACCTAATTTTGAAAAACAACTCCTCAAAGCATTAAACAAGGAAAGCAAAATGCATGAGTATGAGATGGAATGCCTTTTCAAAAACCCAAATTTTTTAAACCCAAATTATGTCAAAAACAAGTTTCAATCATTCTCCCATTGAATTTTCTCAAGCAACAAAAATGTTGTGCACAAATCTCAAGATATTTTCAAACTTGGTTGGTCAAACCAAAAACACACACACTAGCATGTACAGTGTTTAACAAAGAGTAACTTGTGTAGTGTGTGATACTAGCAAAAACTTGAGAAACATGTGAGGTGATATGTGAATAGCAATCAAACACAAAGTCTACACAATTCATCACATAGAATTTAAAAGAGACTATCACCTAAAGAGTTACATCCTATAACTCCCACATCTCCTAGAACAAAAGCTTGCAATCATGTAAGTTTCTTGCATTTTTTCCTCTTATTTGTATGAAATGGCATTCACCCTCATAGTACACACCGGTTTGAATTAAGTGAATTGGTATCAAGCCTAATAGTACACACCAGTTTTAATTTAATTTGAGGCTACGCCTTATGTTCTTTTTGTGCATGTGCTACACTTTCTCGAACACAGAATCTTATGATATGCACTAAGGTGTTCATGATTGGCTAGTGAATAGTGGTGAGATGGTTATTTATGCCTTTCTCAAAAGAGTCAAGTCCGACAGTCAAATAACATATGACTTCATGATTAAGACAGAGTGATTAAGAACCATACACATCTTTCCCACACAACATGCACTACAAAGTTTCAACTAGTCAAATGCAATGAATAAGTTCATCAAAGTTAAACAAGGTACACAAGACATGACATGTGTAAAAAGATAGACCAACCTAGTTTTTCAAACATCATGAAAAATAGTGTCAAACATAATTTTTGCTTTCTCCTTTTCCTTTATTTATTTATTTATTTATTTTTATTTAAGAGAAAACAAATAAATCCTAGAGTGAAATGCATGAATGTAATGCAATGCAAATCCTAGAACAAAACAAAAGAAAACACAAAAACCAAAGAACAATGGTCACAGAGGAATGAGCAATGAAGCACAAGGACCATGTCAGAAAGACTCAATTAGGTCGAGTCTTTTGCATCCAAAACCTTTTAGATGCATCACGAGCATTAGAGTTCTTATTCACATTCGAGTGATTTCCAACTCCAGGATTGGAATAAAGGTTCAAAGCCTTTACCAATTCACCAATAAGTGCCATAGGATCTTGTGCTTGAGACGCAGACACTTTTGGTTTGTTTGCTCTCTTAGCAGATTGAAGTTTGTAACAGTTAGGACGAATGTGTCCAGACTTACCACAAAAATGACAAACCCAAGCAGGTTTACCATGCATCTTGTCCTTAGAAAGGGTAGGTTTAGTTTCTCTCAGATCAACCCTATTCTTCTTAGGAGGTTAAACTTCTACGGGTTTGACTACCCCACTCACAGGTGGTTTGACAGTTTCACTCACAACCTCACTCACGGAAGGTTTAGAAGAAGAAGAAGGAACAAAATTCATGGAATGCGGTGCAGAGTCAAAGATGCTTTCAACATAACCTAAACCGGATTTATCAAAAGGATACTTTTGAATATTCAGCATGTGATCAAGTTTAGAACTAGCAGATCTAGCAACAGATAAATCATGTTCCAAAGTTTTAACTTTATCAAGCAAAAGCATGTTCTCAGATTTAACATTGTTCAAAAGATCATTAGCATCAAACAGTTTAACAAGCAGATTTTTCTTTTCAAGCTCAAGAGAATCAATTTTCTTCAGGCCAAGTTCTACATTCATAGCATCCCTAGCAGCAATTTTGCAGAGTTTATTGTAGGCCTCTTGAAGATCTGCATCCTCAGAGAGTTTCCCATCAGAAGGGTTCTCTTCAACAGATATGCTTTCATTTACTACAGTAGTAGCAGTGAAAGCAATAAAGTTTCCATCCTCATCACATCCGGACTCATCATCGGAAACCTCATTATCGCTAAGGGTTACAGTCATACCTTTACCCTTAGTCCTTAAGAATGCAGGACATTCAGATTTCACATAACCATACCCTTGACAACCAAAACACTGAGGACCCAAAGAATTATTTGAAGACTGACCAACTTTTTCTTTGGGTTTTCCAAGGTTATTAACCTTAGTGGGATCATTCTTCCTAAAATTTCTAGGTTCAGCAGTGTATGTACCTCTTGCCTTTCTATTGGTATTTCTAAGAAAGTTTTTGAAATTTTTGGCAAGATAGGCAATCTCTGTAGCAGAAAGCTCATCATCAAACCCACCACCATCAACATCATCAACTGACTTAAAGAGCCATTGATTTGGATTTGTTCACTTTAGGTAGGTCAGACTCATAGGACCGAAAAGATCCTACAAGCTCATCAACAGGGATGGAGTCCACATCCTTGCTTTCAGTGATGGTAGTTACTTTGGGTCTAAAGTCTTCATTTAAGGATCTAAGTATCTTCCTAACAATTTTAGGTTAATCATAGACTTTACCCAAATAAAAAGCAGAATTGACAATATCATTTAATTTAGCATAGAATTCATCAAAAGATTCATCATCAGACATTCTAATGCTTTCAAATCTAGAGGTCAATTGTTGCAATTTATTGATCTTAACTGCCTTTGTGCCTTCATGCACAGTTTAGAGGATTTTCCAAGCAATATGAGCAACCTCAACATTAGAGATCCTCTTAAATTCCTCCATGGAAACAACGTTGAAGATGGCATTCATAGCTTTGCTATTGAAGCCAGCTGCTTCTTTTTCAGAAGTTTGCCACTCACTCACAGGAGTAGTGGGCTTCTCCCATCCGTACTCAACGGAATTCTAGACTCTCTCATCAATGGATTTCAGGAATGCTTTCATCCTTACTTTCCAATAAGCATAGTTGTTCCCATCAAAGTGAGGAGGAACAAACAGAGAGTGTCCATGCTCCATGACAACAGGGGTCAAGGATCAGCTCAGAGATCAAGAAATCTCCAACAAAAGAGCTACCCGCTCTGATACCACTTGAACGGTTTTAGACCCTTTAAAACACAACCAGATTGGTTAGCCTAGATTAATTAGCCAAGTTGTTACTTAGTCAAATTATGCAATTATAGGTTAAATCAATCAAATAATCATATCAAGTTATAAAGCAGCGGGAAATAAATGAACACAAGATATGATGACCTAGGAAACCACACGGTAAAAACCTGGGGAGGATTTGACCTAGTTATCCTCAAGATAACCTGAATCCACTATGCAAAAGAATCGAAGTTCATACAGAAGGATTACAAGCTCCCCGCTTGACTTCCTAATGCTACCCATCAGTAGAACTTACTGACACGACCACGTGCAAGCTTCAAATCCACGGACTCCTTCTTTCTTGGATTCTTCAATCAGCTACAAGCACCCCCACTTGATATTCTTTAAGCTTCAATGGTAGCAACAAAGTTGATCATCAAGATATTGATATTATCTCCAACTTGAAAACCCTAAGCTTTGTGTAAAGGAAAGCTCCTCTAGATCTCACAAGAGATTTACACAAAACAGCAATGTATGAGCAACAATACAATTGGAGCAACCTTAAAAAACGTGGCTAAGGTTTAGTTTATATACCTAGGGTAAAAACATAAAACCCTAAACATTTAATGAAGTAGGGCTGAGTTGGAAATTCTGCAGAAAAATCAACCTGTGTGATTTTCGATCGATCAAGTTTATTCTTCGATCGATCAAGCCAGGCCAAAAGTCCCAAGTACTTCTGCAGCCACTCGATTCCAGCTTTACAATAATAAACCAACTTTGAGCAAGCCTAAACAAGACTAAATACATTGTTTTGATCATGGTTTGCCAACATTACAAATTAGAGTTCTAAATACATAAAATTCTAAGACCTTAGAACCTAACACAGGTGTCGAGAGGTATCGAGGATCAAGAATCACCTTCGAAGAACAGAAGCTCGATCGATCCACCAGGTGTCAAGAAGGTATCGAGGAGGCAGAAACTTTCTCGATCGATCCACTAGGTGTCAAGGAGGTGTCGAGATTGCGATAAGAAAAAGGCTTAAGAAGCTCGATAGATAGCTAGGTATTGAGGAGGTGTCGAGCCAACTTTTAAAAACAGTTTTTCGAGAAGAGAAAAACATAGACATGACTGCAATCCAATAGGCAACTCAACCAATGATCCAATCAACATATTAAGCTCTCAAAATTATCTCTCAACAGAAAATTTAAGCACATGGATCCTCAAAAAAAAAAACACACACACACACTAAAAAAATTTAACCAATTTTATATTTCAAAAACAATTCAAGACAGTTTAGTGAGTATGCATTAGCACATGTAAAACTTTTGTGATAGCCAAATCACATTGTACCTGCACAAGTATCAAGAGTAGCAGAAAATATTGCGTGTTGCGTGTGGAAAACATCGCAAGATTGCATATATGTATACATGTTATGACGATCTGAGATATGAAAAAATAACTTTAACTCACACACAATCATAATTGTTTGATGGGGACTATCACCTTCGAGGTACATCCTATAACTCCCACATCTCCTAGAATACATGCTTGCAACCATATTTAAAGCATTTTTGATTTTTTTGCTATTTAATTTTTTTTTCGTTGCATATTTTCTTTTATTTTAGCATATCATGCATGGGCATATGAAAGAGAGAAAAGAAATACCCGAGATGTTAAGCTTTTGACACTGCACTTTTGCTATGCCGAAACATATGGGTATCTTTGACACTGCACTTTTGTTATGCCGAAGCACACAGGTGTCATATTATGATTGGTGGGCAACAGTTGTGAGATGGTTATTTATGCATTTCTCTTAGGATTTTCTTGTCCTACCTGTCAAAAAAAGTGATATGAGTGTTAAGTTCAAGAAATGACTTAATCTTACTCATCACAAATAAGAGCCACAAAGCTCACTTGCTTAGTTGTGCATAGAGATACTCATCTAAGTTACAAGTAATACAAAATTTAGAAACTTTGTTTCAATGGCCATCCAAGGTACACAAGTACCAAAGTACACAAAACACATTGTTTTTGTATTTTTCTGATTTTTCAATTTTTTTTTTAATTTTTATATCAAAAACAAAATAAACAAAACTGAAAGTAAACACACAAAAATATGTTAAACAAAGCAAAGCATAAATCTAGACTGACTCAAAAAAAAAATGCAAAACACACAAGTAATGCAACAAACAAAAACAACAAGATAAAAGAAAGTGATGAAATCACATAGAGTCCTTTTTCTTCCACACCTTGGAAGAACCTTAAAAAAAACTTTGATTGAACCCTTGAAATGGTGATGAGGGGAAAGAATTGAAACCATTCAAGTTCGAAAGGAATATGAGAGCTTTGAGAAGATCACCAAGAGGAGCAACAGAGGATTAAAGCTGATTTTGGCTTCCAGATGCGATCATTTCGTTGCTCTGTTGAGTGGCTAGCCACTTATAGCAATTTGGTCAAGTATGACTGGCAGCTCCACAATGATGATAGAGATGCTGCTTCTTCTGTTTAGGCTTTTAAGAGTTAGCCTTCTTAGCCCTAAGGTTTGTAACATCTTTCTTATCCTGCTTAGGGGGTGCTCCTAAGATAGATTTACTCTTGTCTAAGTTCTTACTAGCTAATTCAGTTTTATCATCAGTGTTCTCAATATCAGTGTTATTAGCAGGAGAAACAAAAACAATAGCACTAGTAGAAGCAATATGAGAGAAAGAAAGACCATACCCTAAACCTGTTCGATCCGAAACAGATTTCTGAATGCTGAGCATCTCATCAAACTTTATACTTGAAGTCCTCTCCAATTGAGCTCTGACTTGAACCAGCTCCGCTTCAAGTTTCTTGGTCTTCTCAGCTAAGTAATTGTTCTCAAACCTCAGTGCACCAATCATTGGATTAGCCTCATCAAACTTTTTGGAAAGCTCCTCATAATCAAGTTCCACATCACTGAGCTTCTTGGTGGCTAGCCTATACAATTTCTCATGCTTCTCAGAGAGTTTGTAAAGCTTTTCATAGGCTGTATGGATATCATCTTGATCATCCATCTTCTCAAATTTGGATTCCACCAATTCTTCTTCTTCGTCCACTTCTTCAACAATCCCTTTAGTAGGATTGACTGTGGCAGTGAAGGCATTCAAAATTTCGTCATCCTCATTGTTGGAATCATCTTCAGGCTCAGTGTCACTCAAGGTTGCAGCAAGTGCCTTACTCTTCCTAATGCTTTTGAGATATGTAAGGCATTCATGCTTCATGTGACCGAATCCATGATATCCAAAACACTTTGGTTCTGCAGGAACAGTGTACTGACCGCCATCCTTAACATCCTTTTTCCCTTTGTCTTGTCTCTTAGACTAAAAAGAACTGGATTGTCTGCGGTCCTTATCGAAACTCCTCCCATTGGCATTCTTCATAAACTTCTTGAACTGCCTTGTAATGTAGGACTTCATCTTGGAATCTTTATCATCGGAAGACTCATTTGTGTCACTACTCTTTGCCTTCAAGGCTATGCTCTTGCCTTTACCCGACTTGCCAATCCTAGATAATCCTAGCTCGTAGGTCTACAAGTTTCCAACTAGCTCAGTCAAAGGAATCTTGTCAATATCCTTTGATTCTTCTATTGTCATAATCTTGGCATGGAATCTCTCAAGTAGAGATTTGAGCACCTTCCTCACTATCTTGAGTTCAGGAATGGTTTTCTCAAGATTGAAGGCTAAGTTCACTATGTCCTTGAACTTGGCATAGAACTCATCAAACGACTCATCCTCCTTCATTTTTATTTCTTCAAAGCTTGTCTTCAAAGCTTGTGGTGAGCTTTTGAAGCGTTGAATCCTTGACAGCTTTTGTACCCTCATAGGTTGTCTGGATGATGGTTCATGCTTCCTTTGTAGTTTCAGTTGAGGATATTTTCTTGAACTCCTCATTGGTGACTGCGCTAAATAAGGCATTCAACACTCTGCTGTTGAAGTTTGCCGTCTTGATCTTCGCTTCATCTCAATCGCCCGACGCTTCTTTTGGCTTGGTCCAGCTAATCTCTACAGCTTGTCACACCTTCTCATCTAAAGACTGCAAGAAAGTTCTCATGCGTACTTTCCAGTATGCATAGTTGTTCGGATATATGTGTTTTCACTTGTTAAGAACATATGACACTTATTCATGTAAATTGGCTAATACTTTGACAAAACGCACTCTATTTGTAATTGGGTAGTTCTAGGTGTTTTTAATACTTCAAGAAACAAGATTTCAAGATCAAGTGTTGAAGTCATCAAGTCTATCCAAGAAAAACAAGCTAAAGTGCAAATTCATTAAATCTTGACACCTATTCGATAGCTCCTTGACACCTGCTATCTGTCAAGAATTATAAAATCAGATTTTCTGATCTGCTTTCTTAGGATTCGCGAATATGCTTTTGGGCCTTCTTTTCTTCTAACCCTAAACATATAAAAGGATTGTTTTAAAAGCCGTCAAATTATACATAAGTTGCAAAAGCTTTGAGCAATCTTTGTTCAAGCAAATTGTGATCAAAGACGAAGTTGTTGACCTAGTTCATTTTCTCTGAAGAAGTTGCTATGTATTTTGCACCAAAGGGTTTTGTGACCAAGCATCTTCCTGATCTTTATCATGTAGGATGAACTAAAGAATTTTGCAGCCAACTTCTCCTTCTAAGTTGGTGTTTGAAGTCGCGTACTAGGATCCGCACATTGGTTAGTCATGTACTTGGGAGCCGTGCATCAAAGGTGGGAACTGTCACTACAGATCAAGTCCAATTGGGTATTGGGGTAAGGGTTCAACTGTAGGTTGGTAAGGTACTTGGGATTCCTTTACTTGTAACCTCTTGATTTGATAATAGTGGAGTTTCGGGAGTGATGACCTGAAAATCATCCGGTGAGGTTTTTGCCGCAAAGGTTTTCTCCATTCGTAAACAAATCACCATGTTATTTATTTTCCGCTGCTTATTTAGTTTATTGGTAATTTGTTTGTGCTTCCACACGTTTCCATGATTAATTGATTAATTAACAACTTGGCTAATTAATTAATTGGTTTAAATCACAAGGAGTCATTCAGTTTGTGGCCTATCAATAGTTAGTACTATCAAATAAAAGAGATATGATTAATGACTGTCCTCTATCCATGACAAACAGGGGTTAATGGATCAATACAGCAAAGATTAAATCTAATCAGAGTGTACCTGCTTTGATACCACTTGAGAGGCTACAAACGTATTGACCCCTCGTGATTAAACCAATTAATTAATTAGCCAAGTTATTAATTAATCAATTTAACATATAAACGCATGGTAGCACAAACAAATCACCAATAACTTAAATAAGCAGCGAAAAATAAAAGACACGGTGATTTGTTTACGAATGGGGAAAAACCTGACGGCAAAAACCTCACCGGGTGATTTTTAGGTCACCACTCCCGAAACTCCACTATCATAACAACAAGCGGTTACAAGTAAAGGAATCTCAAGTACCTTACCAACCTACAGTTGAACCCTTACCCCAATGCGTAATTGGACTTGTTCTGTAGTACAGTTCTCCTTTTCAATGCACGGCTCCCAAGTACGTGACTAACCAATTATGCGGATCCTAGTACGCGACTTCAATCACCAACTAGAAATAGATGTTAGTTGCAAAGTTCTTCAGTTCATCCACGATGAAGATCAAGAAGATGCTTGGTCATAAGACCCAAAGGTGCACATACACATCAACTTCTTTAGAAGAGATGAACTAGGGCAAAATTTTGGCTTCGGTCATAATTTGCTTCAACAAAGTTTTCTCAATGCTTTTGCAACTTGTGAACACTTTGACGGCCTTTAAAACAATCATTTTATATGTTTAGGGTTAGAAGAAAAGAAGGCCCAAAAACATATTCACGGATCCCAAGAAATCAGATCAGAAAATATGATTTTATAAATCTCAACAGATAGCAAGGTGTTGAGTAGCTATCGAGCAGGTGTCGAGCTTTAATGAATTTGTACTTCTTCAGCTTGTTTCTTAGACAGACTTGATTACTTCAACACTTGATCTTAAAACCTTGTTTCTTGAAGTATTAAAAACATCTAGAACTACCCAATTACAAGTTGAGTGTATCTTGTCAAAAGATTAGCCAATTATATAAAAGAATGACATATGTTCTTTAACAAATGAAAGTACATATGTCCTAACAGTAGCAAACCCGAAATGGTACATCGGTATTGACTTGTACCCGAAATATATTGTACTGCTAGCTAAACCGGTACAGCATCTGGTACGGTATTGACTTCCTTGTTTTGGACTCCTTTTTTAAGGATTTTTTAGCTGAGAATTGCACTTAGACGCATTTTTAATCCGTATTCTAAAAATTAAACTGCTTTTCTAGATATTAAGGTCTTTAAAGTGATAATTATCTTGTAGATAAACACTCTAAAAAGTCTTCGTTATCCACAATTTCGTTATTATCTGATTATCCACTTTATTCCCATGCAAGTAGACATGACAAAACGAATCAAAATTTTTTGACCTGACCTGAAAAAACCTTACCCGAACTCGATTTTTTTGACCCAAAGCAAAAACGGGTTGACTCGTGACATGACTTGTGTTTTTTGGGAGTCAACTCGGCCCAAACCGAACCTAAACTAGAACCATTTTTTAAAACTTTTTTATTTTCGTAAAAAAAAAAAAAAAAAAAATTAAGACAATATTGGTTTAATTGTTTGTTGTGAGTTTTAAGGTAACAATTGAGACATTTATATAACTGCATGCAAATTAATTGAAAGATGAATGATTGAGCATTCTATAATGAGTAAATATTTTTATATATCAAATAAAAAAAAGCATGCCAAGATAATCTGGTTACAATACAGTTAAAAACATCTATTTGAAATTGTAGGCATGTGTGAGAAATATTCACATGTGTGAAAATAGTGAAGCCAAAGTATCAAATTAACATAAATTATGAATGCTTAGACCTATTTTTTAACAATTTATGTCCAAAATAAACGGTTTTTTAAAGTAAATTATGATATTTCCTTAAGTGTGTTGCTCAACAATGATATGATATTCATAAACAATCAAACTTTAATGTATATCTCAAATTGAAATACAGTGCCAACCACAATCGACAATAGATTATAAAATTAATTTTCAAGATTGTAAATTTCATATATATTTTTATTCTTTGTCAAATGAATTATCCAATATGTCATTTGTGATTTTGTTTTATATTGTGGGATGTTGATATTGTGTGGAAATAAAACTTGTGTATTTGTTTTACTTATCTTTGTATTATTTTATTTTAAATAGCAATGTTAGGATTTGTATAATTTTAAAATTATTGAATAAGTATTAATAAATGTAATTCATTCTTGATATAAGTGGTGAATTAAAAGTAATGCATTTTACACCAAGTAATTTGTTGCATGATTTTCCAAATGGAAAATACATGTTGTTTTCTTTATAAAAAAATAAAAAATTCATGTGACAAATACTAGTAAACCTGACCCAACCCGACTCGACCCACAACCTGATTGACTCGAAACCCTTTTTAACCAACTTAAAATGACCCATTTTGACTCGTAACTCATTTGACCCGCAACCCAATTGACCCGACCCGACCCGACCCGCCCATTTTGCCATGTCTACATGCAAGCAAGTCTATTTTTAACACTAACCAACAACCAATCACAAAATTACTTAATTAATTTTAATTGTTGAACCAATCAGAATTAATTTAAATTAATCATGCGTGGTTGGTTCCACCCAAACAAAATGCATGCAAACTGTACAAACTTGATCATGTGATATTTTTCTATCCGATAATCCGATTTGGAAATCGAGTATACCATCACAACCGTTAGAATCTCAAGATCATTTTTATGTTATGCAATGAATGAATTAATGCATGTAATGCAACTATTATTTTTTGGATATATGAATGGTCACTCTAGCCATCTTCCTTGATTAAATTATGGGAGCAAAATTGAGTGACTACATAGAGGTACATCTTTGTGATGTTTGGCATACTTGCCACTTGTCTTTTTCCTCCTTTTCATAGCTTCAGATGTTAGGGTTTCTCCTATTAGCCTTTTTGTGTGCCTTATAACATGCTTGCTTTGTGCCATCTTGTTTGGCATCCTTTGTTTCCTTGCATCTTTGAATCCTTTTTTTATATATTTATGCATGCATCTTTGTGTGCTTGTTTGTGTCATCAAGCTTAGTTCCTACCTAATGATTTCGTGTAGCTTCATACAAGTCTTTTTACATGAGATCTTGAGTCCCTTTTAGGAACTTCTTTTGATGGCACATATGTGTCATCTATACTCCAATATAATGGAACTATGGACACCAAATCCAAACCTACATTTGTCCTTTTAGAACACCCTCTTTTGCGTGATAACATGCTTGTTTGTCCTTTTGTGTGCTTTCTTTCCTTGTTTGCCCCTTTGTACACTTCCTTTGTTCCTTTGTTATCACTTTGCTTGTTTGCTGGCTTAGTTTTCTTTGTTGTTGCATGTCCCCGCTTGGAGCAAGGGTGAAACTTCCAAGATGCAAGCTAAAAAGGGCAAGAATGCAAGCAAGAAGACACAAGCCCAAAGAGGGCAATGTTCAATAGTTTAGGAGGCTTAGCCTCTTGTGTGGTTATCTCTTTCTCTCTCGCAACCCTTTCTTTAGAACCTTGTATCTAGACTAGGGTTTCTTTTCCTGTACCTTGCTTGGGCCATGTTCCTTGGGTATGACAATGTTTAATTCATTTTTCCTGTTCCTTATTAGGCCATACCCTTGGAATGTTGGCAATGTCTGGTTTATTTTCTTGCTTTATATGCTTACATTTTGCATGATATATGTACACACACACACATGTTTGCTTTTAGGTGATTGTGCACTTTGTATGGTAGACTCTCATGGTTAGGAGAGTAACCCTCTCATGGTCATGAGTGCTCTTGACCTTGTAGCGTGGGTATGCGCTCAAGGTAATTGTTTTAGGTGCATATTCATGCTATATTGTGTGCATGGTCATCCCAGTGTGATTGTCTTGATCCATGTTAGCTAGTGACATTGGTTTCCCCATGTATGCGACAAGCATTAACTTGTTGACTCGCGTTGTATACACAAGCGCAAAACCCTGCCATTGCGCCATAGCGCACCAAACTCGTAACTCTACCAAATTTTCACCATGAAAATGAGGCACCTATTTGTTGTTGTATTCTTACCACAAAAGCTTGGTGAGGATAGTGTTTTGTGTGCTATAATGCACTAGAGGCAAAATGCTTCCAAATTTCCACCACGAAAATAAGGTGAAATGCTGCCTGATTTTCGTGGTGGAAATTTGGTATCAATTCCAAAATGTACTAGAAAAGCATTGATTAAGACCATACCCCTTCCAAAATCAAACCTCAAAGCTCAATTCCTTTAAATCCTTGAAAGCTAACGCCAATAGCTTGTTTTTAATTGCTAATTGTCTGAAAATTAAGATTTTACCAAAACAAAGGATTATATCCCGACAGGCATTGTAGTGTGCCTAATACCTTCTCCACACGTAACCAGACTTCCAAATTCAAGAATCAATATTTTTTACCAGCCCATGTTAGATTCGGAAAAACGACATTTTTCTTAACTTAGGATTGGTAATAAAATAAAATAGAGTCAGGTGATCAATCACACCTTTGAAAAAACCCAATAATTGGTGGCAACTTCACTTACCTTTGGTAAATTAAGGTTAAAATCGACTCAATTCAAGTTACACACTAGAGGTACCCTTTTCACCCTCATTTACACACAACACCTGAGCTTCAAGCAAATTTCAGTGCGGGAGTATCACCGCGATGGGTGCTCAGCTGCTGCGAGGGATCAACATCGGTGAAGTCTGTTGGAAGCTGGAACTCGGAGGATTCAAATACATTAGATAGATTAGGCTTGAAGGGTCTTTTTGATATTCTTGTACTCCAACTTTATTCACTAGTGGATCATTTCGGCTTGGAGGGCTAAGTAGAGGTTTTTTGCCGAGTACTTTTGTTTTCTCTTCAATAACACTTTTTTTGGTGTTATATTGTGTTTGCATCTTTCTTCCTTTACTCTTTGTGCTTTACATTTATTGTTTATTGCTTTTGTTTATGCACTAGAAAGTAGTTTTGGTTTATTGCACCTTATTTACCCTTATTCCACACTTACTTAGTTAGAGTAAAAATAATTTTGCCATAAATTTAAAATTGGGGGTCTAAATACACTATTGAGCTTTTAACCTTCTATAAATAGAAATAAGACTGCTCCTAGTATGATATGTCCACTAGCTAAGCAGAATATTTTCGTTAACTGTCAGTACACATGTTTCTTCATCTTTTTGTTTTTATTTTTTTATTTTTTTTATTTACTACAATGTGATTTGTGGGGACCCTTTTCGATTCCTACACTTGATGGTCATAAATTTTTCCTTACAATTGTTGTTGACTATTCAATATACACATGGATTTATCTATAGAAATCTTAAGTCAGAAACTCGTATTATGATTCAATTCTCAACTTACGTTGAAACACAGTTTAATAAATAAAAAATTAAATGTCTAAGAATAGACAATGGGACTGAGTTTTCGATGATTTTTTTTTTTTTTTTGGCAACCCAAAAGGCATTTTGCATCAACTTTCCAGTGGTGAAACTCCTCAATAAAATGCTGTTGCTGAGAGAAAACACCAACACATTTTAGATTTGGCTAAAGCTTTGAAATTTCAATCCAACATACCTTTACATCATTGGGTTGATTGTCTTAACAGCAGTCTATTTGATAAACAGAATTCCATCTGCTTCTCTCAACAACAAGAGTTCCTTTGAGTTACTCTTTCGTCAACCTCAATCATATAAACATCTTAGAGTTTGTCGATACCCCTTTTTTTACGAATTGCAGCCTAATAAAAGAAACCCAAAAGCCCAAAGGGCAAGGCCCAAAGACCTCAACGAAGAGGCCGAGAGTAAAAGGACCTAGTGGGCTAGCCCCAAAAGCCCAAAAGAAAGAAAATGTATAAAGCCCAAGCCTACGTATGGGACTCGAGTATGGCCCATCACCCTAGAATAGGACACCCAAGAAAGGGAGGCAACCATTGTATAGTGGGTCCTTCAAAAAGAGTAAACTTGGGCTGAACATGGTCTAAATACCAGAAGAAGAGAATAAAGCCTAAATGGCTCTCCTACAACATGACTTGAGTAAAAGAACAAAATTAATTTGGCCCAAGACCCTTTTGTTTCTTTTATTCTATGGACAATAATCAGCCGGTAAAGGCCCAATCCCTTTGTATTTTGATAAGTTCTTTAGTTTCGGTAATTGGTAGATAAAATTGTGAGAGACCAGCTCTAAGAAGAAGAAGAAGGAGAAGAAGGTATCAGGACCTTCTTCTTCTTCTTCTTCTTCTTCTTTTTTTTTTTTTTTTTTTTGGAGTTGCCACTGATTTTAAGGAAATGTTAACAGATGTTCTTAAGGCAATGGTTAAGAATTCATTTAAAGAAATTTTTTATGGGAAAAGAAAAAAAAAGTAATAAATGTTTTGACAACTTTTTTTATTTTTCATAAAAGTGGTGTCAAATTTTTTTTTAAATGGATTATTAACCATTGCCCTAAGAGCACCCATTAGCATGACCCCTTATTTTATATGAAAAATAAGAAAACTATATAAAAGAGTATAGAATGCCTGAATAATACAAATTCTCATTAATTTGAATGATTAAAATTTGATAAAAAGAACTATATTTAGATTTGTTTCCTAGTTTACAATCTAGTAAAAAAGGTTACAAAGCTCTGTTTTCTAGTTACAATCTATCAAAAATGGAAAAGACAAAATAGTATCTATGAACCTAGGACCTAGACTCAGGGGCTAGGTTACAAAAAGGGAAGGTGTTAAGCACTCATCCTATCCAAACAAAATTCGGTCTTCTAGACTCTAAATAATCAACTAATTACCCATTAAACATACGATGTGATGATTTTGAATGCAACATGTGTTTGAATGATAGATCTAAGATTAAGTTAGGAACTAGCTAGATTTTATGAATCCATTCATTTCAAAACAAGAAGTTCTGGAAAAATATACTAGATCTATTTTTTAGATTAGAAGGAAAATAATTGATTAAAAAAAATATTTCAGATCTGTTTTATTAGTAAAGGAGAACAAAAGGTTTGAAAGAAAAATTCCAGCTCTATTTTCTATTAGAAAGAAAAAAAGAAGTTTGTATAGAAAACTCTAGATCTGTTTTTATGAAAGGAAAACAAGACATTTGTAGAGAAAACTCTAGATTTGTTTTTTTATGTATAGAAAACAAGAAATTTTTAGAGAATACTCCAGATATATATATATATATATATATAATGAAAAAGAGAACAAGAGATTTTTAGAGAATACTCGAGATCTGTTTTTTATGACAAAGAGAACAAGAGATTTGAAAAAAGAGTTATAGATTCATAAATAAAAACTTCGGAAACCCATCTTAGATCTACTTAATGCATGAATCATGTGATTATCATATGAACAGGTTAATCATTAACATATAAAGGAATGACATAAACAAACTTAAACAACCATGCAAAACAAACATGTAAACCATCATGATATAGAAAGAAAGAAATTCATAAACTAACTACTTACTTGCATGAATGATTAAAACAAGGGAGAATTAATTTAGAAATTAGAGAGAAGAATTGTCACTTAATGAAAATGGAAATCCTAAAGTAATAACTTCTGGAGTTTCTTTAGCCTTAAGAGGAAGAGGGTGCTAAATCTTGGGTGGTTTCCTCTATTTATAGAGTTGGTTGTTGCATGAAAAATAATTTAGATCAGCTTTAAAAATTAAGCAAAAAACGTATGGGAAAAATCCTTAAAAAAAAAAAAAAAAATTGGACAAGAGTTAGGCTGATTTTTTATATCAAAACACGTTTCAGCATTTTGATCATATTGCTCTACTCAAAATTTGGATTGAGCTGAACTTTTGTATGCTGAAAGAAAATTCGATTCCCTACATCTTTGCAAAAAATAGCCTAGTCCGAATTTAGAAGTTTAATATGCCAAAAGCGCCCTGCAATGTGAATCTGAAAACTGCTACTTGATTAGCACATTTTGAAGTGTTTTCCAAGTCTAAAACTTAATTTGGATGAATTTTAGAGTTATTTTTATGGTAGATTTCATCCCAAAGTGATAATTAGGATTTTTAAAATAATTATTTTGAAGATAATTATTCCAAAAATCTAATTATCTACAATCTTTAAATATTATCAACTTATTAGTTTTATTCCCATGCAACAAATCACATTTTAATTAGAATTTTCCACCAATTACAAAAATTCATATAATTAATTTTAATTATTAACCAATCAAAATTAATTTCAATTAATCACATGTGATGGATTCCACCAAAATGAATGCATGTAGAACGTTAAAACTTGATCTTGTAATATCTTTCGATGCGACCATCTGATTTGGAAATCAAACATATTGTGGTGATCATTAGAAACTCAAGATCATTTTCATGATAGGTGATAAATGAATCAATGCATGAAATGCAACTGTGATTTTTGGATACATATAATGGTTATTTGGTCATCTTCCAAGATTAAATTATGGGTGTGAAATTGTGTCTACAAAAATAAAGCTATTGGCCATAGCTTTCAAGACTTAAAGACTTTGGCCTTTAAGGTTTGATTTCGAAAGGTGTGTGGCATTCAAGAAAGAAATAGACAAGGTTTTAAAGGAAATGTGGACCTCTTGGAGGGGCTAAACCCCCAAAATATGTTGATCTATGTCCTTTTGCTTGCTCCTTAAAGGCCTTGCATGTGCTCTAGCCATTACAAGCAAACACCAAACAAAGCAAGCTGCGAGCGACCGGACTTGGGCTCTCAAAAAAGAGATGAGGTATTGGCACCTCTCTTTTGGGGTTTTATGGAGTCACCACTTATTTTTTATATTACAAAAAATAAGAAAAACTATAAAAAGAAATGCAAAATTACATGTCTGAATAACTTCAAATTTCATTGATTGAATGTATACAATATGGTAGAAGAATATTACATTTGCTTTGACCCTAAATACAATCAAAGTAAAAAAGATACAAAGCTTTGGTCCTAAAATAATCCACCAAAAGAAAATGATAAGACACTACTCTATGAACCAAAACCTAAGGTTTGAGGGTTAGGTTACAGAATGGGAAGGTGTTAAGCACCCATTCTGTCCGGTCTTCAAGACTCTAAATAATCATTAAGTACCCATATGCAAGAACATGAGATATTAATTAAAAAAAAAAAACTCAGATCTATTTTTATTTATTAGGAAAACGTGAGATTTCCAAAAAAAAAATCAGATCTAGCTTTTTTATTAAGAAAACATAAGATTTTAAGAAGAAAATTCAGATCTAGTTTTTTAATAAGAAAACATATGAGATTTGATAGAATGAGAATTTAGATCTGATTTTTTAATTAAAAAAAAAAAAAAAAAGAGAGATTTGATAGAAGAAAATTCAGGTCTGGTTTTTTAATAATAAAAAAAGATTTAATAAAAAGAGTCAAAGATTCATAAACTAAACATCATAAACTATGCATGAATCATATTATTATGAGATGAATATATTTATCATAAAACATGAAAGAAGTACATAGAGAAACTTAGACATGCATACAAACAAACATACGAATTGTGAAACCACTGAAAGAAAAGAACTTACAGATTGAGAACATACTTGCATGAATTTACCCTATGAGAAGGAATTTTCGACGCTCAGCCTTGAAAAACGGTAGCCGAAAAACTGCTGCCGTCATCGTGGGCCTTCATTCGACTAGCAGCCGTGGCGACGTTCTCGCATGCAAGTGCCCGTTAGAGGCCCCTCCTGAGTGAATGACTCTGCAAGTGTGCGCGTGTGTGGTGTGTGGCATGGTTTGCGCAAGACTTTGGGTGCTCTCTCTCTCAGTGAAGGAAGGTAGGTCTACCTTTGGTGTTATGGCAGGAATCTGGGCCCAATTTTAGGGGATTACCAAAGGTAAGTGAAATCGCCACTAATCATTGGGTTTTTCTTAGGTGTGATTTGTCATTTGTTTCTAGTTAATTTTATTACCAATCCTAGGCTAAGAAAATGGAAATTTTCCTAATCCCTAGAGCATGGCCCAAAATATAGGTGTAGGAAAGTAAACAGTGGTCACCATACTCTAAAGATGAGGATGAATGGTACATGGCATGATATACCTAATACAACCCATCTAAGAGTGAAAGGAGGGAGAAGGAAGGGCATTTAAAAGAGTACATAACCAAAAAGGAAAGGCTAAACTCCTAAATCTACTGAACATGCCACTTGGCTTATATCTACATGCTTGCATTTGTGCCCTTTTTGCATGCACCTAGGAGATTGTGCCCTAGCTCCAAGCGTCCTCACTCCATGTGTGTACATGCAAAGGCAAAAAAAAGAAACCAGCAAACAAGCAATGGAAGGAAAAGATGCAAAGCATATGAAAAGGCATAAAGTGGATAAGCATGATAGGCATGGCAAGCAATGAAGCAAGAAAGCAAGCAAACAAGTAGAAAGGCAAACAAAAGGTGGTGTCTACGAGGGACAGATGTAGGTTTGGATTGGATGTCCATAACTTCATTGTGTTGAAGCAAAGTTGACACACTAACCAGCAAGACTTATGCATGGACATGTGAGCAATCATGTAAAGATGCATAGAAAGCCAACGGGTGGCAAAAACAAGCATGGCAAGCAAAGCATCACGTGAAGCGTAAAAAGCAAGGGTACGTACAGTGCGACTGACATCATGGTGATGCATCCCAAATGGTTACATCCAAACAAGGCCTCATGGGCGTTGGATGTAACCACACAACCACCAAACCCACTAAGGGCGTCAAGCATAGCAAAGCCTAGAACAAGAGAGGCTATCACAAGCATAAAACATAGAGGCAAGCAACCATAGACATGCAAATAAGGATGATCCAAACCCTTTCATGTGGACCAAGGTGTACAAACAGTGACAAAGACCATAGGGCCTAGATTGGGTCCAAACCAATAGGCCAAAATACAAGAAAGAAAGACAAAGAGACAAAAAGGCTGCAGTAGCACATGGCATGACAAACATAGCCTAGGTCTAGGCATACAAACATTGCATGGAGCGCACAAGCACATGGAAGATAGCATAAAGCACGTAGAGAACATAGATCAAGCACACAAGCATGTGGAAACATAGATCTAGACATATAGGCATAGAAACATGCATGTAAACATGCAAAAACTTAACACATAATCATGGAAGAACATGGGTCCAAGCATATAAGCATGTGAAGACAAGGATCTAACCATGTAGCATGGAAATAAACACATAAAACACATAGATCCAAGTAAGATGTAGCCAACAACATCATACAAACATGTGAGCATGTAACCCTAACATCAATCTAGAACAAAAAGAGGAACAAAGCATAGGAAAGCATGGCATAAGCATAAAGCATGTAGATATAAACATATAAGCATGTAAGGATGTAGATCTAAGCATGAAAAATGAAAAAAAAAAAAAAAAAAGCATAAAAGCAAAGAGATTTAAGCTAGAAACACAAATAAAGCAAGAAACATGCTAAAGAAAGCAATAAATCATGTTATCAAGGCATAAAAGAGCAAAATAAATGCTAGAAAAGGATTTAGAAGGTTAGGGGTGTGGATAGTAGCTAAAAGGCTACATCCACACCCCTAAACCCCAAATCCAAAGTGTACAATAAAGGAAAAAAAGATTGGGTATAAGAACATTACCTTGTGTTTTTGGTAAAGTGAGAAGAATCAAGAAACTTTGATGTGTTTTTTCGGTGTTTTTTGTGTGTTTTTTTTGTGTTTGGAAGAGGGGAAAAACGTGTATAAAACTAGGCAGAAAGCAAAACTCAAAAAAAAAAAAAAAAATGATCCTCCCCCAATCTGAAGGGTGCCTGGGGCTTTTTATAGCCCCGACACAAATTTTGAGGCGGCAGCCCTTCAAGGCCAGCCAACCTCAAACCTCCTCTGATCAGGTTGATCTTGACATGTCTGGAAAGGTCTTGACTTGATGTTTTTGAAAAAGTATGGCTCTTGAAAATCCAACGGTCGGATCAAAAGTTATGGCTCTCAGAAGTTAGTGGTCCATCAATCAATGCGTTACCCGATTTTTGTGATATCTCGACCGTCTTAAGTCCGATTTTGACCCATGAATAGTTGTTGAAATGAGAATTTGATAATCTTCGCAATGGCATTAGGTTCAACCCGTTCTGATAGCCGGATCAAAATTAGGGTTTTTGGGCACACCCAAGATCAACTTTAAGTCAAAATTGTTAAAAATCTCCAAGAAACTTGGGTTTGATGTAAAACTATGAAAAATACTGTTTTGTGAGGGTTTTGACCACGTTTGACCTTCGGTCAAACCTAGGGTTGACCAGGGGCGTTTTGGTCATTTTAGCTAAAAAAAAGGCACTTCAGGTGCTCTGATGCCTAAATGGGCTGCACTGCATCATTCTGTATATTCTCGCAACCCCATGGAGAGAAATAATATTTTGGGATTTTTTTTCGAGTTCGGCACGCAAATCGAGAGTGAAAAAAATACAGTATCAACAAAAATTATTTTAGAGATCAAAGAGAATGTATCTCTCTAAGATCAAAAATAGGATCATTTATTAGAAAAGAAATCCCTAAAGTAGAGCTTCCAGAATTCCTTTAACGTAAGGGGAAAAGGGGTTTATGAATGTTAGGAGGCCACCTCTATTGATAGAGATGTTAGTAGCTTAGAAAATAAGCTATGGTTGCTTAAAAATTAAGTCCAATCAACTTAAAAAATAAGCAAAAAACTTATGGGGAAAACACTAAAAAAAGATATTTGGATAAGAGTGAGCTGATTTTTCAAATCTGAACATGTTTCCGTATTTTGATCATATCTCTCTACTCCAATTTTAGATTACATTGAAATTTTTCCACCTAAAGGGAAATTCGATTCTCTACAACTTTTCTAGAAATAGCCTAATCCGAATTTGGAAGTTTAATATGCCCCATAAGTGCCCTGGAACATGAATCTTAAAACTGCTACTTGATTAGCATGTTTTTTAAGTGTTTTCCAAGTCTAAATCTACATTTAGATGAATTTTTAAGTTATTTTCATGATAAACCTCATTCCAAAATGATAATTAAGATTTTTTTTAAAATAATTATTTTGAATATAATTATCCCAACGGCCTAATTATTTACAGTCTTTAAATATTATTAGCTTAATTGTTTTAATCCCATGCAACAAATCTCACTTTAAGACAAATACTCCACCAATCACATAAATTCATTTAATTAATTTTAATTATTAACCAATCAAAATTAATTTCAATTAATCACATGTGATCAGTTCCACCCAAATAAATGCATGTAGACCCTGAAACTTAATCTTCTGATATCTTTCAATTTTACAGTTCGATTTGGAAACCGAGCATATCATCACGATTGTTAGAATCTCAAGATCATTTTTGTGATATGTGATGGATGACTTAATACATGAAATGCAATCATGATTTTTGGGTACTTAGAATGATTATTTTCTTCATCTTCCAAGGTTAAATTATGGGTGTAAAATTGAGGTTTTACAAACGTACGGGGAAAATCCTAAGAAAAATGAGATTTGGATAAGAGTAAGCTGATTTTTCAAATCTGAACATGATTCAGTATTTTGATCATATCTCTCTACTCAAAATTACACTTAAGATGAAAGTTCGATAGCTAAATGGAAATTTGATTCTCTACAACTTTGCCAGAAATAGGCTAATCTGAATTTCAAGATTTACAATGCCAAAAGGGCCCTGGAACTTGAATATGAAATCTGCTAAATTAGCATGTTTTTGAAGTGTTTTCCAAGTCTAAAATTGTATTTGGACTAATTTTAGAGTAATTTTCAGGATAAATTTCGATGCCTCACAGCATTCGACCACCCATCGCGACGACACTCGCTCCTTCATTGGCTTAAACTCAGGTGCTGTGAAAATTGGTGAAAACCTCTAATGTGTGACTTGAATAAAGTCAACTTTAACCTATATTTACCAAAGGTAAGTGAAGTTGCCACCAATCATTAGGTTCTATCTAAGGTGTGATTGGTCACCTGACTCTACTTGATTTTATTACTAGTCCTAGGCTACGAAAAATGATCGTTTTTCCTAATCTAACATGGATGGTAAAAAATCTCGATTCTTGAGTTCAGAAGTCTGGTTATATGTGGGGAAGGTGTTAGGCACATCACAACGCCTATCTAGAGACAGTCCTTTGTTTTGGTAAAATCTTAATTTTTGGACATTGGCAGCTAAAAACAAGCCATTGGCGTTAGCTTTCGGGGCTTTAAGAGAATTGGGATTTGAGGTTTGATTTTAGAAGGGCTGTGGTCTCTTATCAATGCTTCACTAGCACATTTGGAATTGTTGCCAAATTTCCACAACAAAAGTCTGGTAGCATCTCGCCTTATTTTCATGGCGGAAATCTGGTAGCATTTCGCCTCTGGTGCATCATATCACATAAAATACTATCCTCACCAAGCTTTTGCGGTGAGAATATGGCAACAAAGGTGCCCCATTTTCATGGCAAAAATCTGGCAGAGTTTCACGTTTGGTGTGCCATGGTGCACCAACAGGGTTTCACGCCTGTATATACTGTGCGAGTTAGCATATTCATGCTAGGGTGAGTCAAAGCTTACCAAAGTATCAAACACATTGATGTGTGTCACATATACAGGGAAACCAATGTCACTAGTTGACATGGAACAAGACAAACACACCATGATAATGATGCACACAATGTAGCATGAATATGCACCTACAGCAGTTACCTTGAGTGCATACCCACACTCCAAGGTCAAGAGCACCTATGATCACGAGAGGGTTACTTTCCTAACCATGTGAAACTATCATACAGAGTTCATGACTATCTTTAAACAAGCAAGTATATATATATACACATATCATACACAATGCAAGCATACAAAATAGGAAAAAAACCAAGCATCGCCAATGTTCCAAGGGTATGGTCCAGCAAGGTACAAGAAAGATAAATCAGACATTGTCATACCCAAGGAACACGACCCAAGCAAGGTACAAGAAAGATAAAGTAAACATTTCCTACATCCAAAGTGTATGGTCCAATAAGGTACATGAAATGTAAATCAAACATTGCGATATCCTAAGAATGCAGCCTAAGCAAGATAAAAGGAAAGAAAACCCTAACCTAGATATATGCTTCTAAAGAAAAGGCTAAGAGAGAGAAAGAGATAACCACACTGAGAGGCTAGGCCTCCTAATCTACTAAACAGTGCCCTTTTTGGGCCTACATCTTCTTGCTTGCATTTTTGCCCTTTTTAGCTTGCATTTTGGAAGTTATGCCCTTGCTCCAAGCATGTACATGCAACAACAAATAAAACAAAAAGCTAGTAGACAAGCAAAAGAGATAACAAAGACAGCACACAAAAGCGAAAAAAGAGAGGAAAGAAAGCACACAAAAGGGCAAACCAGCATGTTATCAAACCAAGATGGCACGAAGCAAGCATAGCAAGCATAAAGGAAGCTAAGCATTTTATCACACAAAGCGGAAGGGTAAGCATGTTATAAGGCACATATAAAGGCTAACATAAGAAACCCTAACATGTAAAGCTAAGCAAAGGGGAGAAAGGCAAGCGGCAAGCAAGCCAAACATCATGAAGATGTACTCCCCAATATGGTTGCATCTAAACAAGCCACCAAAGGAGACAGATACAATAAAACAAACAAAGTGACACCAAAGACCAATAAGCACAAACCCACAAAGGTAAAACAAACAAGAACATGGCAAAGGCCTAGATCTAAGAAAACAAGCATGGATCAGACATAAACACATGAAAAAGAGCAAACAAAGCACAAACATACATAGAGGAATTAATCCAAACTCTTTATTGAAACTTGGTTGTGTGGATGTAGGCCTAGACCACTTGATCTAGATCTACACCCTACCTGAAAGCTAAAGCACAAAAAGAGGTTAAAAAAAAAAGAGATATAAAGCTATAAAAGCACTAGGCATAGCATCAAAAAAAAATCTTTAAGCACATAAACATGTAAATCTAAACACATAAACATGGCAATAAGCACATAAACATGACAAAGAGCACAAACAAGATATTTAGACATATCCTAGCCCAAGAAGGCTAGGCCAACAATATCAAAATGATAAATCATGTTAAGAAAGCAAGATAAAACCAAAAAATTAAAAAAAAAATTAAAAAAAAAAAAAAAAAAAAAAAAAAGACCATGAAAGGTGTATATAGTAGCTAAAAAACTACATCTACACCCCTAAACCTCAAATCCAAGGTACCAAGACCAAGGAGAGGAAGATGAAAGCAAGAACACTACATCTTGATTGTTGGGAAAGATGAGAAATCAAAAGTTTTATGTGTGTGTTTGGAGAGGACTTAGAGAGAGAGAGAGAGAATATAACCAAAATATTCTCTAAAATGCCTTAAAAAGTTCTTTTTTTAAATTTGGGGGGTTTGGGGGTATTCATTTGAAAATCTAACCCTTCAGCTTCCAACGGCCCTTCAAGGGCCACCTCTTAGCTCTAGTGACCCTTAAAGGTGCGCTAGGCTAACTGCTGATGTTAGTAATTTTGTATTTTTCCAGTTTTGACTTTAATCGTGCATTTGAAGGTCTTACTGGACTCTGATTGATCTAATCTTGGTGTCCCTGGAAAGGTATGAATGTTTAGTTTCTAAAACACTTAACAAAACGAAAAACCAATAGTCGAATCAAAAGTTTGTCAAAGTTAACAAAAATCTTCAAATAGCTCGGGTTTAATGTTAGGACATGGAAAATGTGGTTTTGAGGTAATTTTAACAAACTTTTGGTTGACTAGGGGCCTTTTGGTCAATTTGACCTAAAAAGACACTTTGAGTGCCCAAATGCCCGAATGGATTGTACCATGTCAATCTAAATGTTCCCATAGTCCTTCGATGAAAAATTAATATTTGAAATTTCAGAGTCCAACACACAAATTGAGATTGAACAAAATACGGTATTTACAATAAACTTTATCCCAAAGTGATAATTAGCATTTTTCAAATAGTTATTTTGAAGATAATTATCCCAAAAATCTAATTATCTATAGTATTTAGCTATTATTAGCTTAGTTTTAATCCCATGCAACAAATCACAAAAATTAATTTAATTAATTTTAATTATTAATCAATCAAAATTAATCACATTTGATCAGTCTCATCCAAAGGAATGCATGCAGGCCATTGAAAATCGATCTTGTAATATCTTTCAGTCTGACAGTACAATTTGGAAACTAAACATGGTGTCGTGATTGTTAGAATCTCAAGATCATTTTAATGATATGTGATGAATGACTAAATGAATGAAATGCAATAATGATTGTTGGATACTTAGAATGATTATTTTGGTTATCTTCCAAGGTTAAATTATGGGAGCAAAATTGAGTGTCTACACAAGCAAACATAGAAAACAATACACATAAACAAACATGCAAACAAACAAAGAGACAAATAAGCATATGTTTGACCATGTAGGTTTGGATTGCATCCATAGTCCTATTGAATTGGACGATGAATAAATACATGGATGGGTGTGAACCTGCATGAAACCCTATCCTACAGCGATGCTTGGTGACACAAAAATCAACAGAGAAACATAAACAAGACAAATGCGCAAGCAAGAGTGCAACCAACATGTTGACACCATATACGATGACATAAAGCAAACAAAACTGTAAGCACAAAAAAGTCAAAGCATGTTATCAGCACATACAAGGATAATAATAGGAACCCCTATATAGATAATAATTATCGTAATGTTGCATTTAGTTAGTTAGTTAGAATTCCAAGCATGTTAATCACATTTAACACATGTTGGAATTATTAATGCACATGGGGAATAATAGAACCATTAGGATAAGGTCATGTGGGCAATAGAATAGTTTTATGGTTCTATAAATACCTACTTGTAATCACATTTCCATCATTGAATAATAAACCAATTTCTTAGTGCATTAGTGCATCTCTATCTTTTTTAATCTCTCTCTTTCTCCATGGAGGGTGACTACCTCAAATTAAGTCAATTTCCCTATAATTCCCATCAATTCCCCTATAATTCATATCCATCCCCATTAGAAACCACTAGGTTCCTAAAAAATAAAAGCTAAACATGTCATAAAACACATACAAGGCTAAACATGAGAAAACCTAACATGCAAAGCTAAACAAGAGAGAGACAAGGTGTAAGCATTCCAGCATCATCATCACATGATCCCAAATACCTATAAAAAAAATCATAAGCTCGAGAGCTAGATTACGGAATGGGAAGGTGTTAGGCACCCATTCCTCCTAGATAGAGTCTGGTCTTCTAGACTCTAATGACCAATATACCCTTTTTGCATGATGTTGAATGATATGTTGAACACACATGAGAGACACTTGACAAAAATTAATTTAAATAAATTTTCCTTATGAATAATGCCCTCTTTTTTAAAAGAATATCCAAATTTGTTGTTTGTAAAGGGTAAGAAAAGAGATTTTATCAAGAAAAATAAGATATGTTGCTTGTGAAGTTAAAAAAAAAAAAAAAAAAAAAAAAAAAAAAAAAATTGATTTTTAAAAATCATATCTATTTTGGAAAGTTAAAAAAAAAAAAAAAAAAATTGAGGTTTGATTTGTGAAAATCAGATTTTGTTAAAAAAATAAGACCTGCTTTTATAAAAGAAAAAATGATCATTTTTAGGTTTGTAAAAGAAAAATCATATCTGTTTTTTAAAGGTTAAAAAAATGGGATTTGGTTTTTTCTTTCTTTTAAAATAAAAAAAATAATAAAAAAAATAAAAAAAACAGATATGTTCTTAGAAACATATAAAAAAGGGGCTTCTAAAAGAGGATCCACATTCATGAGACGAATTTATTATGCATGCATCACATATTAAAAAAACTTCAATCTAAATTCTTAATTCTTTCTTTGAAATTTCAAAATCTGCAATTTTATAACAAAGAAAAATTTAGAAAAAATTTTTAGATATGTATTTAATAAAAATACAGATCAGTTTTGAGATTAGGAAAACTCAGATCTATATTTAATGAAAATACATATCAATTTTGGGTTTTGAAAAAAAAAAATATGTATTTAATGAAAATACAGATTAATTTTGGGTTTTGAAAAAACAATCATCTACAGTATCTAAGCATGGCAATTATATATTAAGAACGAGACGTAATAAAGCATGCTAAACATATTCATGAAGAAAGAAAACAGAATACCTCTTGCATGAGCGTGCTCTTCTAATGAAAGAATATTTAAGAAACCAAAGAAGTTTATTCACTTCTTTGAGGTCTAAAATACTTTGCTTACAAAATAGAAGTTCCTAAAGCAAAAACCTCTAGAACGTCTTTAACGTAAGGAGAATTGAAAAGTCAAAAAAGAAGAGCCCCTAATTTTGATTTATTTCCTCTATTTATAGATGTTGGGATGCTTAAAAAAAAAAAAAAAAAAATCTAAATGAGATCATATACAAATTGGAACATGTCCTTATCTCTAAAAATCTAAAAAAGATAGGCTTTATCATAATCAAGAAGTTCCAGGGCCAGGTTGAAAGTTTGGGTCGATTGGCACTCTAAGAGTGCCAAATGGCCCTCTTGGGTGCCAGGCCCTCATTTGAGTTTTGGCCCTATCTCCTTTGTCTTCATCTTTTTATTTTACTCCTCCCTCCTCACCTTTGTTTCTTCCTCCATTCAGTATTCACTCACTTCCTCCACTTGCATTTTCTCCCACATCACACCATTTCTTCTCTAGAAATCACTTTCCTAAGCTTCTTAACTTGCTTTCATTCATCTCCCTCAATATTTTTTCAGATCTTTGTGTTCTTGACCATCTTTACTACAAACCCATTTTTGAAACCCCTCTCCAAACCTCTATTTTTTTGCTTTGACAATGACATCTTTCAAGGGACCATCTTTTCTCACTTTTAATGGGGGAAAAAAAAATCACCCATCCCTTGAATGGAATGAGGAAGAAGGGCTCCTCCAAGACTCCAAGACCCATGCTCCACACTCCAAAAAGGACTTCAAGGTGAGCTCATTTTTTGATTTATTTTTTGGGAAATTTGTTGATTTCATGTTTTGTTGAGAACTTGGTGTTGAGACATTGTCATTCTGTTGTTGTTTGCTCTTGTTGAAATTTTGGACATTGTATGATTTAGTTGGAAATTCTTGTGATCCTGTTGTAATCTTGGCCTTGGGGCATTTTTGAATTGTTGAGTTATTTGGCATGGAGAAATTTGGACAATGTTGATGACTCTTGAAATTTGGACAATGTATGTAACTTGTGGTATTGATGAATGAATTTTGACTTGAATTTTGTGGGTATTGAAATCATAAAAATTTGATGTGTAGGCTTGATTGAACAAATTCATTTTTGATGAGTGTGGAAATTTTGTTGGAATGTGTAAGTCCTATCTCATGGGTATGGAAATTTTTATGGGTATAGTATGGGTATGGAAAAATTTTGTGGTGATATGATTTTTTATGTTGGACATAGGATTTTTTGGTTGGTCATAGAGAAAAGTTTTGGACATGGAAATTTTTGTTGGTCATAGCATTTTTTTTTTGTTGGTCATGGAAGTTTTTGTTGGTCATGGAATTTTTTGTTGGTCATGGAAAAATTTTGTTTGGACATGGAAATTTTTTGTTGGTCGTGGAATTTTTTTGTTGGTCATGGAAAAATTTTGTTTGGATATGGAAACTTTTTGGAATGAGTATTTTGGGATGAATATTTTGTGGACATTTTGATGATTGGCCAACTTTGTTTTGCAAAACCTCAAGAGTTGAGGTAGCCTCCAAATGCTGAAAGGCATACGAGAGATATTGTCTCCAGACATTAAGAACACTATCGATGAAGCAGGCTTCCAGACTTTTTTTCAAGCTTTATTGAATCATGATACCCATGAGTATAAGGATCTCTAGCTACTCCTTGCTTTGTCAAAGTGGTTTTGGGAAACTACTTGCACTTTCCATTTTTTTCGGCATTGGTGAGGTGATGTTGACACCTTATGACTTCTGAGCCATTACTGGCTTAAGGTTGGGTGGTAAAATAATCAAAGTCAATGATTTCCTCACTTAAAAAGAGATTAAGAGTCTTCTGGGTGTGATGCCATAAAAAATGAGGAGCAAAAATGTCTCCTTGATGTGGTTGTACACCAATTTTGAGAACTGTAAGACTATAGCAACTGGCACTCGCATGTTCATACTTCTCTCTATTGGAACTCTCTTATGTCCAGACTTGGGTAGTATTTTGAGCTTGCATTATTTGTGGCGTCTAACGGATATTGGCCAGATCAAAAATTATGATTGGGGTGGCATGGTTTATGCTACCCTTTTGCATTTTATGACTCAACTTTCTTGACGTATCCTTTCCAGCTTAGGATGTATCCTTTCCAGCTTAGGAGTTGCGCCATTTATTTGGCAGGCAAGGTTTTGAATTTTTGGCTATGTGTATATATTTTGGAAAGTCATTTTGGTTGTTGTATCACTAATGATGTATGTTGATTTTTTTTAGGTCTAGATGTACGAGTATTTTGGGGTTGGTCCTCAAGTTTTAGTAGATGTTGGTGATATGTCTCCCAAGTTTCTCCGTTGGCTTTCAAGTATTGTTTGTCAATGCCTTCCAAGCGTTCTTTGCAAGTTTGTCATATGGTGATTGATAACTTGACTGTCAATGATGTGAGTTTTTTTCTTATGTGGGGTTTTGTGTTTGATTCTGGTTTGGCTTTCTTTCATTCTAGGTTCTTGGTGATTTTCAGATTTCTTTGGATCCTTGGTTTAGATGTGAGGAGCGTGATAAGTGTGAATGGACCTAAGAGCTAAGTAGTCGTCAAGTGTTGTTTGAGTGTGACCATGGGAGGTATTGGTATCTTGGTGATTAAGTGTTGACTCAAGTTCAACATGTGTACCCTCCTGTAATGACCTTCTTGCTAATGAAGAAATTGCTCGTGCTTGAGTCAACCATGTTGTTTTAGGACACTAGGAGACTATCATGAATTTGTCCAAACTCAATTACAGGCTTGTCTAGTTAGCATTCCTGTTACCTTGGTAACTTTACTTCTTCCCAAAGTCAATTTGCATCTCATCTTGCATCTCTTTATCTTCTTTGTTTCACCCTTCGTGGAAATATCTGCATGTTGCGCTTTTAGGCTTCATCTTTTGAAGAGGAGGAAGAGGAAAAAGAGAATCCCCATCCTAGTCATGCTAGCGGCCCTTCTAGTTCCTTCATAAAGACATATCCTCATTTTCTTGCATGGCAATATGAAGTGATGAATCCTGATGGGTCGTACAATTCTATGGCTTTAGATAGACCAGAGCACACCCCAAATGTCCCATAGGGTGACCCAATGTGTTCCTGAATCTTTTAGTCTCTTATCCTTATTTTTGAATTTGTGTTTCAGGTCAGAGTTGATCTTCTGGAGGAAAGCATGTGGATGATTGGAGGTTTGCAGCTTGTAGGGCGCACTCAATCTTCTCAATATGTGCTCAATGAAATTAGCTGAGTAAAAGATGATGCTTCCTAAGTGCTTTTTGCTTGAGTCTCCATGATAATGAATCTAACACTTGTCTCTATTGATTTTTCAAAACAACCGAATGGCAATGGCTGATGCCAACACAAGATCCTTAGAGGAGAGAATAAAAAATCTGGATCTTCAAAACCAGCAACAAGAATCTCGGTTTTATGTAAGTCAAGAAGGAGACACTGAGGGTGGCTCCTTTGGGGGTGGGTCTAAGAGATATTCTCGTAGGCGAACTTGGAGTCCAGATAATTTTCCTGCAAAAACAAGAAAATACTCCCTAGACAGTTTGCATTAATTTTAACTTTTAGCACTTTACCTTTGGATTGCTTCTAATCTTATTAAAACTTTAGATGAGACATGTTTAGAATTCACCTGATGAAGTCTTCTAGTAAACAATTTGAACTTGTCTACCCACTTCTGATGGGATTTGCACTCACTTGGATGAGGCACAGCTGAATGCCCCTAGTGTAGGAATGGATGCATGATTTTTGGAAATCTTGATTGATATATATATATATATATATATATTGAAAAGATGATGATGATGATCTTCTTCTTCTTCTTCTTCCTTTTTGTTTTTTTTTTTTTTTTTTTTTTTTTTTTTTTTTTTTTTGAAAATGAATGAGACATGCCCAAATGCCCCTAGTCTAAAAACTTGTGCATGATGACCTTTTATTTTTGAAAATAATTTTCCTTTTTCTTTTCTTTGGAAAAGGAATGAGTGATTTGTACTTGTCCTAGAAAGAGGGCATAAGGGATAGCTGAATGCCCCTAGTTTAACAGATGAATGCATGACTTTGAAAAATCCTGATTTGATTAATTTTCTCTTCCTTTTTTTTTTTTTTTTGAAAATAGTTATGCAGGTGATTTTTTTATAGATTTATTTTTTAAAAAAATGGACAAGGCATATCTAAATGCCCTAATTTGACAATCCATGCAGAATTTTGAAAACTTTATTGTGCAAAAAAATTCTTTTTTATGTGAAAACAAAGTCAAAACAGTCTCATGAAATGTCTGAAAGCATAAAATAGGGTAAATGGGCCTTAGCCAGGCTAGGTGCCAATCAACACTCTTGGAGTGCTGACTGACACTTTGTGGTGCTGACGTGCATGCCCAATTTTGCCCCGATTCCTCACATTTTTTCGCGTGTTTTTTGTATTTTTGAGTTTTTTGAAAAATATTTTCTCCGTTTGAGACCATGAAACACTTTGCTAGACAACTACAAACTTTGGAAACCCATTTAAAACTGGTTTAGGACTGAGGTAGCTTATTTTAGAATCTAACCTGCAAACAAATCTCTGCATCAAAGTTATTAAGCAATAATAATCATGTGTAAGAGTTATCCATGGCTAACAATCAAAATTTTCCTCATTCAACCATTCATGATATCAATAGATGGGTTCATAGCTTTGGGTTTAGTACCAAGTCCAATTTTATAGGCTACAAGCTAGAGGGAATCAAGGCCTTGAGAAATGTCAAGATCAAATGGGATTTCCTCCATGCTATCGTGAAGTTCTAGGATCTTGAAGATCATGTATTCCGGTTTAAAACTATTGAACTTTGTTCCACAATTGAAAAATTTTCAACTATTCTGGGTTATGATCTTGACAAGAAATCCATAGCCGTTTCTTGTGATCCTAGACATAGGGAGATTTTGTCAAATGTTCTAGGACTTCCTACTTCAATTACCAGTAGCATGATTGAAGGGCATATGGTGAATCTTCGTGCAATTCTTTCAAGATTGATTAATAAACGTACTCATGTAGTGACTGACAAAATGCAGAAAAATTTTTGCTTAGCTCTTTACTTTGTGGGAGACTTTTGCTTTGCTCTAGAAGGTTTGGTTTTGTGGATGCTCGAGCCATGGGCATTGTGAGTCAAATTAAATATGGTGATAATCCTGCTTCTCTGATCTTAGCAGAAACTCTTTTAGGATTTGACTCTGTATTTCATGGTGGAGAGTCACAGAACTTTCTTGGGAGTCCCTTAACTTTACAGATATGGCTGATGGAAAGACTAGACATGATTGACATGCCTACTGTTGCTAATTATGATCCTGGCAATTTCCTCAGTAGGATTTTCCTCAAAACCGATTGTCAAACTGAAAGCGACTTAATGAAATTTTTGAACAAGAAATCTAGTGTCTCAATTCGATGGAATTGTTATTGATGGAAGTGCCCACCTCCTTTGTTGTAGTCTCTGGGATTAGATCACATCTTCATAGTTGGATTTAGGAGGGCAACTTTCTATAAGGTGGATAGACTCTTGAGGTAGTTCCAATATGAGCAAGGAATACCTGGTGGAAGAGGAAGAAAATCTTTCACTCTTGTGGACACAAATCCTACTTCTATAAGGAACATGTTGTTGGACTTGGAGATGGCTGATCAAGTGGATCAATCTTTTGTGAAGGTTCACTTTCATAGGATGACCATAGAATATTCTAATTGGTTAGTGAACAAGATTACAGACAAGGAGGCTGACATGGTTGCTATGAGGAAACAATTTCTTAAAAACAACCGAGAAAGACATAAGGTTGGCAACTATGAGTTTAAAAGGAAGGACAAAGCTGACAAAGTACTTAACATAGATGGAATCAATGAACAACCAAAGTAGAAAAGACTAAAGATAAAATTGTTAGGACATATGTGATTCATGTTAGGAACATATGTCAATATTTATGTAGTTAGCTAATCCTTTGACAAACACACACTTTATTTGTAATTGGGTAGATCTAGGATGTGTTTAATACTTCAAAAAACATGTTGTTCAAGTCTAGTGTTAAAGCCATGAAGATTGGACTAAGAAATAAGTGAAAAAAAGTTGTTCAATAAAGCTAGACAGATAGCTCGACACCTGCGGACAGATAGCTCGATAACTGCTCGACACCTTTCGACAACTAGGCTATCTATCGAGATTTTGAACTTCTTCTTATCGCAATCTCGACAGCTTCTCAAGAGTTGGTGGATCGATAAAGAAATCTTCTGTCCCCTCGACAGCTCCTCAACAACTTCTTGATAGTTGTATCTGTTGAAGTTTAAAGCTCGACACCTCCTCAACACCTCTCGATCGATCGAGGTTACGGGAATTCATATTTTTAAATCTGATTTTCGGCCCACGATGACATGTATGTGTAGGGTTTCTTTTCTCACAACCCTAGACCTATATAAGACTTATTTTAGAGGCCATCACATAAGACAATACAAGGAGAACATATGCAAAAGTTGACTGATGTCTTATTCTCTCTGAAAGAAGCTACTGTGTCTTTACGCCTTAGGGTTTTGTAACCAAGTGCTTCTTGATCTTTATTGTTGATGAAGTGAAGAACTTTGCAGCCAACATCTTCTTCTAGTTAGTGATTGAAGTCGCATACTGTGATCCGTGCAATTAGTTAGTCACGTACTGGGATCCGTGCATCAAAAGGGTGGCACTCATATATTGAAAAGTTTAGAGGTTCTGAAGCAATAGAAGGTTTCTGCTGTGAGTTCATCTATGGGGATTGTAGAGTCTAGGGACAAAGGTTTTAGACTAGATCTGAAACTTCTCTTTATTATAGTGAATTGCTTTTCTGGAAGGTTTCCCCCCAGGTTTTTTACTGTGAAACTAGTTTGTTTCATTAGTTTTCCTGGGTCATCATATCTTGTCTTATTTATTTTTTCGCTGCATGATTTCGACATGATATTGATGTTTGTTTGTTTTAACAAGTTTTATTCATAATAAATCTAATTAACAACTTGGGTTCAAAACTTGTTAATTCTATCAACCAAGGTCTAAATTTTCCCAACAAAAATGATCTTCTTATTTTCAGTTAAGGATTCTGTTTAGGGTTTAGGTTTTTAGGGTTTGGGTTTTGGATTTTGTATAATGGCATGGTTTAATGGAATGGCTGAATTTTGAAACAATTTTTTTTTGGTTTGATGGGTAAATGGTGGGTTTGGGGGAGTTGTGACTAGATTAATAAATGGTTGCCTACGTACCTCCTTGGCAGAAGGATCAGGTCATCGCATTGTTTATTTTTTTATTTACCTTAACTTTTGCCTAGGCCGCCCTTTCGGGTTTTCAACCTAGCAAGCTCTCTCACTTTTTTTTTTTTTTTTGATAAACCTAAGAAGGGAAACAATATAATTTACAACCACTTCAGACGTGTGCTTTCAAACTACCACCTCAGACATGGTATTTCTTCAATTGATCCATGTTGGTTAGCGCAATAAAAGGGTTTACATCCAAGTCCATCAACCTTACTGCTCCCTTAGAGTATATCTACTTAATAATATATGGGCCTACTTAATTTTGCTTGAACTTCCCGTTTGTATCTTGAACCGAGGCTCGGATCTCTTTCAGCACTAAATCCCTCAACGTCAAATCTCTAGCTCTTACTCTCTTTTCAAAAGCTTTCCTAAGCCTCATTTGATAACCTTGAATGTAATACAAGGCCTTGAGTCTCTTTTCATCCATCATGCATAATTGGTCATATCTACTTTGCAACCAATCTACCTCAGGAATTTCACTCTCTAGTACTATTCTCAATGAACGGACATCCATTTCAATGGAAAGGACTGCTTCCATCCCATACACCAATGAATAAGGAGTGGCTCCTGTGGAGGACCGAATTGATGTCTTATACCCCCAAAGTGCATAGGGTAATTGTAGATGCCAATCCTTATAGCTCGTTGTGCTCTTCTTCATAATTCATCTTATATTTTTGTTTGCAGCCTCAACTACTCCATTAGTCTAAGGACAGTGGGGTGAGGATTTATGGTGCTGAATATTAAACTGTCAAAGCAGCTTCTCTATTTCTCCCTTGAAATGCAGCCCATTGTTTGGGATAATTTCATGCGGTACCCCATATCTATAAATGATATTAGTCTGAATAAATTGAGCAACTTTCTTCGAGTTTAAAACCTTGTATGAGGCAACTTCCACCTATTTAGCAAAATAATTAATAACAACCAGTATAAATTCATGGCCATTGGATGCTACTGGGTGAATCTTCCCAAATATCTATTCCCATGCAGAGAACGGCCAGGGTGAAGTCATGGTATGTAATGACATAGGTGGCATGTGCTTCAAATCTCCATGGACTTGGCATTGATGGCACTTCCGAACATAAGCTGCGCAGTTTGCTTCCATAGTAGTCTAGTAATAACCTTGTCTCATTGTTTTTCATGACAACATGTGTACATTCATATGTGGCCCATAATTTGACTCATGAACCTCTTCAATTATTTGTTGTGCTTCCTTGGCAGTTACACAAAGGAGATGAATTATGTCATATGATCTTTTGTAAAGCCTCTCACCACAAATAATATAATTAGTGGACAACCTTTTGATGGTCAATTGGTCATTCTTGTCTACAAACTTTGGATATGTCCCATCCTTGAGATACTGTAGGATCTCTGAATACCATTCACCTTCTCCATTCTTTTCCTCGTCTTCTTCTATTGACATACAATAAGCTAGCTCTTCTTTTTGTTCCACCACTATTGGTCTAGCTTCATCTTCCTTAGGTCCATCCATCATGGATACTATTGTTACTAAAGCATCTGCAATCTGATTCTGCATTCTTGGCACATATTGGTACTGGATCTTACTGAATTTCAAGGCCTACTTTTGGAGACATTCATGGTAAGGCATTAGCCTTTCTTCCTTGATCTTACATCTATTCTGAATCTGAGAAATTATCAAGGCTGAATCACCATATACTTCCAACTCTTTCACTCCAAGACCTAGGGCTGCTTGTAACTCCATAATGTAAGCTTTATATTCAGTGGCATTATTAGCGGCAGGAAAGTTGAGCCTACTAGAGAATGGGATGTGTGTCACTTTTGGAGAAATTAGGAGAACTCCAATGCCACTTCCATTTTGATCTAGTAGCTCCTTCAAAATACATCTTCCATGATTCTACCTCTATCCCCATGATATCTTCATCAGAAAAGTCTCCTTGGATTTCTTCAACTTCTTCAGGTGAACAGTAGGCTAAGTGATCAGCAATTGCTCTCCCCTTCACATATTTTTGAGTCACATATTTAATATCAAATTCTGACAGAGATAGAACCCATTTAATTTCCTTCCTGTCTTGCACAAGCTTCTCCATCAAGTATTTCAAATGGTCCATTCTTGCAATCAACAAGACCTTGAAAGCAAGCATATAATGTTTGAATTTGCGGGTTGCCTATACAAGTGCTACACATGTCTTCTCCAGTGGTAAATACTTCTCTTCATAAGCCAACATCTTCTTGCTAATATAGTAGATCACATTCTCCTTTCTAGACTCTTCTAGGTATTGAGCAAGTAAAGCCCCCATTACTGTATCTATGGTTGTGAGATACAACAATTATGGCTTTTCAGGTACCATCAGGACCAATATTGGTGGCTTCATCAGATAATTCTTAATCTTCTTAAAAGCTTCTTGGCATTGTTCATTCCATACTGTGGGAACATCCTTCTTGAGCAGTTGGAAAAGTGGCTTACATGTCATGGTAAGCTGGGCTATGAATCTGCTAATGTATTTTATCCTCCCTAAAAATCCTTGGATTTCCTTCTTAGTCCTAGGAGGCTTCAGCTTTACAATTACCTTGATTTTGTCAAGATCAACTTCAATTCCCCTCTAGCTTACCATAAAACCCAACAACTTTCCAGATATTACACCAAAAGTGCACTTCTTTAGAGTCAACTACAACTTATAGAATTGGATTCTTTCAAAGAACTTCTGTAAAGTTAGTATGTACCCTTCACGATCTTTGGACTTCAATATCATGTCATCTAAATAAACTTCTCCTTCTTTGTGAATCAAATCATGTAACAAAGTAGTGGCTGAACGTTGCTAAGTAGCACCAGCATTCTTAAGGCCAAATGGCATAACCTTGTAGCAATACGTCCCCCATAGGGTAATGAAGGAGGTTTTCTCCATATTTTTCGAAGCCATCTTTATCTAATTGTATCTCAAACAATCGTCCATAAATGACAACAAGACATGTCCTGCTGTGTTATCAACTAAGATGTCAATGTGAGGCAAAGGAAAATCATCTTTCGGGCTAGCCTTATTAAGATCTCGAAAATCTACACACATTCTCACTTTCCCATCCTTCTTCAACACCAGAACCACATTAGCTAACCATTCTAGGTAGTTAACCTCCCTCAAAAATCCTGTATTGTACTGTTTCACGATTTCTTCCTTGATCTTAAGAGTCAACTTTGGCTTCATCCTTCTTAACTTCTGCTTGACTGGCTTCATGGTTGGATCTGTTGAAATGTAGTGCGGCACTATATCTATATCAATCCCAAGCATGTATTCATATGACCATGCAAGTACCTCTTTGAATTTTGTTAGCAGTGCCACTAATACATCTTTCTCAGAAGAGGTTAGGGTATTGCCCACTTGTATCATCTTAGGTTCATCAGCGGTTCCCAAGTTAACAGGTTGGGTTTCTTCTTTTATAGGTTCTACATGCCCTTATTTTAATTCCTTATTATTAAGAGTTTCTTTACCAATTTTCGAAATAAAAATAGTCAAAGCCAACAAATAAGTAGAATCAGAAATCACATTATAAGGAAAATAGTTCTCAACAAACTCTATAGGAATACGATCACAAATAGACTCAACAGGAATAATAATATTCACAGAAACAGACTCAATAGGGATAGAAATAATGTTTTTGGCAAGAGTGATCGGCTCGACGGTCTTGATCTTCTTAGTAGAGTCTTCCATGGGGTGGGTGGCTCCCTCCCATGCCCAATTCTTCAGCTCAATTGTGGCTTCAATGATGGCAGGTGGCTCACAGTGAGTTCCTTCTTCCCTCAGCATCAGTACCATGGGGTCTTCATCCATATAATTTGTGCCTTCAGTATCAATCTCCATATCTGCAGGTTTATTAGTCACATAAATATCTAGACGCTCTAAACTATCCATCCACTCACCAAACAGATCTTGCTTCCATTTGTTGCTTGGGTGGATGTATTGGGGGATGTATTATGACTCATTCCCTTCCACCTTTCATCTTCATCTTCAAGATTCTCCAATGTTAAGTTTCTAAAACTCTGGATCATCAACTTTCTGTCTAGAGTGGCCAATCCAGCATCTATGTCGTCTTCTTCCTCAATGTATAGGGTCAGTGAACCCAGTTTTGAATTGTGAAATGACCCTAACTCAAGAATCTTTCTACCATGCTTGTTATATCGCAGGCCTGGCCTTGAGTTACCATCAGTAATGCAGCTCCAATCTAAAGGCTGCCTATAGGGGTAATCATCATAGTCTATATTGTTCGCCTCTTCAACCTCCTCTCCTTCCAGCACATGTTCTAGCTCATATTCTTCACTTTTAGTGCCATTCTCCATGTCTATAGGTTCAACTTCAGCATCATCCTCTATATCTTCGTGAGAGTAGTCTACGTCATCATTAGAGCAATCTTCATAGAAAAGTCCTACATCTTCATCTTCTTTATCACTAAAGGGTTCGCCCCAATCATTGCCACTATCTTGGCTATCATAGTTTTTACTATTGTCACTTTCACTATCACTATTGCTATCATCGTCATCATCCCTATCATCACTACTGTTGCTATCATTACTACTATTAGTCTTGCTGTTGCTACTCTCATCATCATCACTAGGGACTTCTCCCCCTTCTCGTCTTCATCATCTGTTCTTACTTCATATGTGCTCTTCAATGCATGTTGGCAAGCCTCCCAGTACTCTTATTCTTCTATATTGCAAATGGCATCTCTTAGAAGCATAGTCATTACATCAGGGTCCATGTAATCAGCCCAATCAGTAGGGACCCAATGTGTCTTCCTTCTTCAGCTCTGGAAGCTTGTTATTGCATTCACATAATAGCTCAAATCCAAGCACCATTGTTCTTGCTTCAAGATTGAATCTCAGTTTAGGGAATCCCCAATAGCGTTAACTATCTCTAGCTTTGACAAACTTTCCATTCAGTGTGGAAGTATAGGGCTTTAGGGGTTCCAAGGGATGAGGAAGTCCTTTGGCTTTGGCCTTGGCATGGGCCATTCTTCTCACCTTTATCTCCAGCAAGTCATCATTAGTAGGCTTATAGCCTAGCCTAAAATGTGGTGTGGCAGTGGGAATTATTAGAACTTGAGCACTTGCCTTCTTCACAGTCTTCTCTAAGTTTATCCCCAAAAGGTAATTCATTCTCCTCATCATTGCCACCACGTTGTTGTTGCCGTATGGAGCAAAGTCCATGGGGATCTTCTCTACTTCTTCTTCTCTTCTTTCACAACCAGGTTTCTCAATTTCAAAGCCATCCAAGGTCAATGGCTCCTTCTTAGAATCAATACCAAAAATGGGCTTTGGTATGGTCAAAGTATTGCCATATATGGTAACTATGGCTCCTTCATGTGGAAACCGAACCTTTTGGTATAGGGATGAAGGTACGACCTCTGTGTTGTGAATCCATGGTCATCCAAGGAGCATATTAAAGCACGATGCTATGTTCAGGACTTGAAACTCCACCTTCTTGATCGTTGGCCATATAGTAAGCTCCAGTCTTACGATTCCATGGACCTCCCTTCTACTATTGTCATATGCCCTCACATGTTGATCAGTCGGCACAAAGTCTTCAATTCATAGGCTCAAGCAACTTGTAGTCTTTAAAGGACACACATTTAAGGCACTTCCATCATCAATTAGAACCATCAGAATCCTCTTGCATTTGGCGTCTACAATAATATGCAATGGGTCATTGTGGTGCTTCCCCTCTTCGTCAAATCATTGTCAGAGTAGGAAATAGTGAGTTCCCTACTTATAGACCCAATCATAACATACAGATCTTGAGAAGTAGTGGTTGTAGGGACTTGGATTTGATTGAGAAGGTCAACTAGATTCTGGCGGTGCTTGTATAAGGCCATGAGTAAACCCCATAAAGATATATTAGCTTGTGTCTTCTGTAGTTGCTTGAGGGCCTCATCCTCTTCAGTGGGTGTTTGTTAGGTGACTTTGTTCAAGGATTCTATTGGGTTGTCTATCTCCAAATGTGGGGGTTTGAAATGTCTTCCCCCTTATGATGTGGGCAATTTCTGTTGGGTCATTTAGATTGGTGTCTTGGAGTTTAAAGTGTCTCCACCCATTTGTGGATGTCAGGTCATTTGATTGGGGTTTGAAGTGTCTCACCCCATGTGTGAGTGCTTGGTTATTTAATTGGGGATTGAAGTGTCTCCCCTCATATGTAGGTGTTTGGTAACTTGCTTGGGGTTTGAACTGTCTCCCTCCATTTGTGGATGTTGGGTAGTTTGATTGGGGTTTGAAGTGTCTCCCCCCATTTGTGGATATTGGGTAGTTTGTGGTTTCTGTTACATCTTCACCCCATATATCATACCCTGCAGTAGACATCATACCCATCAACCCTTCCCATGTCATCATAAAGCATTCAGGTAGGTCATAAATTAACTTGGACGGATCCTCTTTACTTTCCTCTTTAGTCATCAAGCAATTTATCTTTGTCCTCTTCCAAAATTGTGGTTGGTCAAGGGATTATTACTGATGCTAGGTCTTGTAGGTAGTGCAATCACCTTAGTGTTTATCAGATCTTGAATTGCATGACGAAGGCCAAAACACTTGTCAGTATCATGGCCAAGGCTTTGGTGGTAAGCGCATCTCTTAGTCACATTAAATCTTGTAGGCAGTGGGTTTGGGATTGGTCTTGGGTCTAAGGGTTTTAGTATCCCTTTTGCTTTTAGTTTAAACACTTGACTCACAAGCATATATAACTTATGAAATTCCCTCCTAGGCCTTGGATGCGGCCCTTGTGATATTGGCACGAGGGCAATAGGAGCAATAAGTTGGTAAGAATCATTTTTGTATATATTAGAAACTTCTATAGTTTTAGAACTAGATCCTAAATTCCTTTTAAACCTTGGTGGGTCCTCATTCTTTATAGTGACATTATTTATTGCATCCTCAATTTGGGTTCCAGCAATAATCAAAGCTTTAAAATTAGGAAAATACTGGGCAAACAAATATTTATGGTATAAGCAATAAGTTTTTTACAACCATGGTTAATTGTTCTTAATTGTTCTTCTTCACTCGGCCTATTCATCATCTGTGCCACCTTAGACCTCCACTTGGTAATGAAGGTAGAGAAAGATTCTTTTGGCTCTTGCTTCGTGGTCTCCAAACCTCTCATTGTCACATCCACCTTTATGTTGTACTTGTATTGATTGTGAAACTCACGATAGATGTCCTCCCAACTCCTTACTCTAGCATCATCTAGGTTGAGGAACCACCTAAGAGCGGCTCTAGTTAGGGTGTTTTAGAACATTTGAACAAGTGGTTCTTCAGTTGCTCCTAGGGGTTGCATGGCCTTCATATACATCTTCAAATGGGACTTTGGGTAGCCAGTCCCATCAAACTTGTCCAAGGTTGGCATCTTGAACTTGGGAGGCAATCTCACATCAAAGAAAAGTCAAAGTGATTGGCAGTCCATGAGGTCTTCGATCTTGCAAGCTCTCTTGATCATCTCTTCCATCTTTTTTATTCTCTCATTGATCTTCTTCTCGCTCTCCATGGTTGGAGGATTATGGTCAGTCTTGTTCTCCTCTTGGCCACTCTTCAGGTCCTGAAATTGTTGCACAATAAGGTTCATGTCCTCCCTTAGCTAGATTTGACTTGCTACCATGGTGTTTAATAGTTCTTCAGTGTTCATGGGTTCTTCAGTGTTTGGATGCTCTCCCCGTTCCATCATAGTGTTGGGATGTTCAGACTTCTTGTGGCTTGGACTATCTTGTAGGTCGAATACAGGATTGTGATGTTGCAGTAGTGGAGTGTCTTTTATGCTCACGAGTTTCAATACCGTGATGGGACTGATGGGCTTGGAACTTGAACTACTAGCTTGAGTGTCGGTCTTGAGTTCTCTTTAGGTTAATCAAAGGCTTGATTGGGTCAATCAAAGCTAGGTCCCCATCTACATCAATCAACTAACCAAACAAACACGCATAACATGTAATGTAATTTTAACATGGACGGGCGTAAGGGTATGTTCTAAGTCATTACATTGTAGGGTGGGTTTGTTGTTTCATTATTTCCCATAGCTAGGACGTTACACCTCCCAACTTATAATGTAATGAATATTACGTTGGTCCAAACGGCATGATCTATCCTTTATAGTCAACAAGATATGATCTAGTGACTTTCGGCTATAAGTTGGTGACTTCACTATCGGGTACCCTAATGAAGACTGGTGATCCATGGTTACTACCACCATATATTGAGATGAGTGCATACATATTTGTTTTTTTGATGGCACAAACTATGATAGTTAGAGAAAGCTCTTAACAATCAACATGGCAACACAAAAGTATCATACAAACATCTCAGGACATAAATAAACAAACCAACAACAATATCATGCAAAATCATGCAAAAGACAAGGATATATAGTTGGTCACTTAAAGTCTAACACAAAGCTTAGCCCTCGACATCCCCAGCGGAGTTGCCACTATGAGAGACCGGGGAAATTAGGTGCTACCAAAAAAGAGATTGGGGTGCTTTTAAGGGCACTTATCCTTTTGGGTAAGTGGTGTGGAGTCGCCACTTATTTTTTATACAAAAAAATAAGAAAAAATATAAATACAAATTACATGTTCCAAATACTTCAAATGTCATTGATTGAATAAAGAAAATACAATTTTGGTAAATTATTCTTACAAGGCTTTGGGTCCTAGTTACAATCTATGCAAAAGAGTACAAAACTTTGGTTCTAGTTACATACCAAAAATTAAAAGATAAAACACTAGTCTACCTATCCAAAAATCCTAAGCTCGAGAGCTAGGTTACAAAATGAGAAGGTATTAGCCACCCATTCTGCCCAGATAGAGTTTGGTCTTCTAGACTCTAATGACCAATATACCCTTTTTGCATGACGTTGAATGATATGTTGAACACACATAAGAGACACTAGACAAAAATTAATTTAAATAAAATTGCCTTATGAATAATGTCCTCTTTTTAAAAAAGAATATCCAGATCTGTTGTTTGTAAAGGGTAAGAAAAGAGATTTTATCAATAAATATTAGATCTGTTGTTTGTGATGGTAAAAAAAAAAAAAAAAAAAAAAAAAAAAAAAGAGGAGATTTGATTTGTAAAAATCATATCTATTTTGGAAAGTTGAAAAAAAAAAAAATGAGGTTTGATTTGTGAAAATCAAATCTGTTGTTTAAAAGTATAAAAAATAATATTTTGTTAAAAAAAATTAGATCTACTTTTATAAAAGAAAAAATGATCGATTTTAGGTTTGTAAAAGAAAAATCAAATCTGTTTTTTAAAGGTTGAAAAATGGGATTTGGTTTGTAAAAAAAAAAAAAAAATCAAATCTATTGTTAGAAACAAATAAAAAAGGGCTTTTGAAAGAGGATCCACATTCATGAAACAAATTTATTATGCATGCATCTCGTATTAAAAAAACCTCAACCAAAATTCTTAATTCTTTTTTTTGAAATTTCAAAATTTTCTACTTTTTGACAAAGAAAAAATTAGAAAAACAATTCAGACAGAAAAAAAAAATCTGTATTTAATGAAAATACAGATCAGTTTTGAGTTTTAGGAAAAATCATATCTGTATTTAATGAAACCAATTAACAAGTTTTAGATTTCACTCACATTCAATATGCATACATAACAAGCTAAGTTCGTAAATACACTATGCTAATAGTACGAAGGTACTAGACCAAACTCTACATGAGATATGTACCTAAACATATACAATCAAACTTTTTGAATTTTTCACTTTTTATGTGGTTTTGAATTTTTACTCACACAAAAAAAAAATGCAATAAAGTAAAATCAAAAAGAAAAACAATGCATATAAAGAAATGCAAGATGAGCAAATGCATGAGGATATAGCATTCAATGCATGAAGAGTCCTATAAAGATCGAAAGAATTAGATCAAGGACCAATCGAGTGAAAGCTCAATCACAAGATGAAAGACCAATCAACTCTTTCTCTTTTTAGAAATTGATGTTTGAAGAGATTTTAGATAAAAAATTAAATGTGAGGAGATGCATATACGAAGGTACTAGGGCAAACTCTACATGAGATATGTGCTCAAACATATACGATCAAACTTTTTGAATTTTTCACTTTTTTTATGGTTTTGGATTTTTACTCACTCAAAAAAAAAAAAAGTAAAATCAAAGGAACCCTTTCTCGCCCAAACGAAACAAGTGTTTAGAGTGAGTGTCTCATGAGAAGTGAGACAAGGTTTGGAAAAATGAGAACCGGAGATGTACATAGGCAAGGAGGTAAGAGCATTAACCACTTGCTTCAACAACTTACCATTTTCACCCAAATTCGGTGTAGATTGCAAAGCACAACTTCCAAGAATCTCAAATTTCTCTTTCTTTTGGTTCTTTTAAGAGCTTGAAACTTAGAGCAATGAGGTCTTAGATGACCAAAAGCACCACAATGGTAACAAACAATGTGTTTAGGTCCACTAGGTTTTTTAGGGAGGGATCTAACAACATGGTTTTGTTCTCTTTCCAACATGGAACATCGAGGTCTTATATGACCAATCACACAACAATGGTGGCAAGTGGGCACAAACTTACACCCATTCAAATCCTTAGGTTAAGGCCTAAACAAAGGTGTTGGCTTGAGAGCCTTTCTCTCCACTTTATGATTCCTGTTATGTGGAGCTATGTACACTGATTTGTCTTTAGAGGTAGAATTCACAATAGGCACAAAATTGGGTTTCACAACATGATTGCAACAAAAAGCATTTTCAACTTTAGCAATAGGTTCAACAATCAAATACTTGGCATGCATCTTAAGATATTCATTTTAACATTTTAGTTCATCAACAAGTTTGTTAGACAAAACAAGTTTAGCATCCAAGTCATTTTTCAAACATTCAAACTCTCTTAACTTTTCAAAAGAATGTTCAGCAAGTTTTTTTTACTTCTCAACCAACTTGTTGGATTCATTGAACTTAGCAATCAAATCATCATTTTCACAAATGAGCTTTCTGAATTTCTCATGCCAATAAAACCAAAGCGTCAAGGATCACTCTTAGGTAATTAAGCCAAAACAAGTGTACTCGCTTTGAACCAATTGAAAGCTCAAATAGTGTAAAACACTATTGCTTGTTTAGACCCCCAATTTTAAACTCACAGCTAGATTGCTTTCACCCTACTTAACAAAGTGTGGAATATGAGTAACTATAATGCAATATGGCCGAAACTACTCTAAAGCATATGCATATACAATAGACAATAAGTATAAAGCATAAAGAGTAAGGGAAGAAAGATACAAACAATAAAATAATACCGAAACATGTTATCGAAGAGGAAAACTGAAGAACTTAGCGCAAAAACCTCTTCATGACCCTTCAAGCCGAAATGATCCACTAGTGAATAAGTTGGAGTACAAGGATACTAAAAAGACCCTCCAAATCTAATCTACCCAAAGTACTTGAGCCCTCCAAACTCCAGCTATCAACGGATTTCTTGGAGTATTGTTTTCACTAGTTATCCGGATTTCTGCAATACTGCCCGATTACATTCACAAAATCTCACTGACTTATTTTGGCAAATACCCAATACTTCTCAAGTTTCAAAACACTTTCTACACTCTTAATAGATATGGGTTGTGTTTGGTTACAAATCTTCTCTCAAGGTATAACAATGGGAGAAGGGAGGAGAAGAGACTACAAGAATTTCTCACTTAAGGATGAGTAGCTCTCTCTAAAATGGTGAGTGTTGTAGAAACCTCTCTAGAGTTTTCTTTTGAATAGCTTCTTACAATTTTGTAGGTAATAAGTGTATATATATGGTCAAGGTGAAGGACATAAGAGTCACACTTAAAATCTCAGCTATTAGGTCATCTTGCGCGTCACTCATGGGTTGGCCAAGCCACGAGATACTCGCGAGATGACTAACTCTTGAACTTTCACACATGCTCTTTACATAGTCTTTCGCGGGTGCTGAGTACCGAGTTAGTCGCAAGTCAAGTCGCGACATCAACTGTTTTGAGCAATTTTCACCAACTTAATATTAAACTCATTACAATTAAATCCCACAAAATACAAGGAAATAAATTAATGCAATTACAACATTTTTGTTATAGAATAGAACCAACATAAGTATTATGTAAAAAACATAACTTAACAATATAGCCATAGAAAAGAGATGTTGCACTAAGCAATATATTTTCGAATTGAATGACTACGCAAAGCAGTTGGCAATATGTTTGGATTACTACCGACGAAAGTTGAACTGTTTTTTAAATGAGGAATCCCATCTTAATTAAGGGCCACTCGCTATAGCAGGAATCTATCAATTAACATCGTCTAGGAGTCAATGAACATGGTAGTCTATCGTGAAAAAGAGTAGAAGTCTCAGTCGTATAGACAAATCAGATGACAACCACTTCAAGAATTATTCCCACTGCATTATAGATATAGTTGATAGCCTGTCACATATTTATCATATTATTCAATCAATCAAGTAGGAATGTAATTGCCAGGAAGATATATGCTTGATGTGTACTTCCACTCTTTCTTGTAATGCACTTTTCCCCTTATTCCATCGAAGCCTGAAAAAAAGAGGAAAGCGAAGGTTTGAGAATTGTTAGTTTTATTCTTCCTTTACGAAGAAGATTGGTATAACTATAAGGTTTGACATAAATTACTGCTTTATGCGTTGAAATCCTGAGTCAAAAGTGCCACCACACACCTCATCCACTAATCACAGAACAACACATTCATCGTGGATGAAGACCCGGAGTTTTTAGTGGGTGGACATTTGGCAGGGTGTTGATGTTGAAAGTTGAATAATGAGCCCACAAAGAGGAATAATGAAGATAGGATGAAAGAGGTGGCTCAATCAAATCTCATCAGCAGGACTTTTGCTGACAGGCCTCTTGGCGAAGAAAACCAAATACGTGCCCCTTTGAAGATTTTATTTCTCCTCGCGAGGAAGGTCAAAATCCCCCTCATCCATTGTATTTAGAGGATACAAAAAGTGCAACCCTGAAAAATAATATATATATATATATATATAGAACTACAATATTTTCTGTTATAACTTTGCCACAAGTCTCACGTAAGAGACTATAATAGTTAAAAAAAGAAAAAAAAAATGCTAGAGTTACACCACTTTTTTACTAAAAAGAAAATAAAATGTTGAGTTTTTGTAAAAGTAACACGTAACCAATCACAATATGCCATACAAAATAGTTGAGGCTAAAATAGCTCAATGAGCTAGACCTCTAACGAGTCTAACCAATAGCTATATATTATTCTACGTGGGCAGCTAACATTGGACCATGAAATTCTCGAATATATTCCATAACAAGAACCTAGACGACTGTATCATGCACTTACGTGAAGGATCTGAATCTAATGTACAATACTCATTCGGTTGCTATATAAATAAGCCAATGAGCATTTTATATTTGGCATCCCATTGGAGAAAGATCATTTATTTAAGGGTTGAGAGGAAGATAGGTCTTAAATGAGGATCAAGAGCCTTGTTTTGTAGCCAAGGATGACTTGCCTGCAGCCTCATCAGGGGCCTTAATTAATTATAGTGGTGCCTATTAAATGGTATACAGGCGTCGTCCTTGGCTACCGAGACGTGCCCTTATCTCTCATTCGATACCTAATCTTCTTTACGGTGCGGGTGCCTACACATTTGACATTCCTGAATAAGCTTTTTGAATGACACATACAAGAAAGGTACTATTTTCTTAATCGTTATTTCTTATTTTTTATATTTTTTGTTCCAACTACAAGAATCCAACCAAGTCTCCCTCCCTTAGAACCTCTTTTATGGAGAAAGAAAAAAAAATGAATCTCTTTTACCACTATCCTAAGATTGTTCAAGCTGGGTACAATAGCATAGTTTGCACTTCGCAGGCAGGTCGGTCGATCAGTAGATTCGGGACTAATATATGAGGATGTGACGCACATTAAGTCGTTAACCAAATATTTTCACGAGTGAAATTAAAGTGGCTGATATAAAATGTTGTATTTTTTTTTATTCTTATGGGAAATATAAAATATTGTATTGACGTATGAATGAAGATGTTGTAGGCAAGGGCAGCTCAATAAACTTGGAGCCTAATGCGATATATTTAAATGAAGTCTTTTTGTTATTACTCAAATAATATTTAACTAGTGTTTAAAATCATAACCTTTTTTGCAACAAAAATTCATTCTTTTTATTTTGTAATATGTTCTTTTTTTTCTTTTTTTTGAAAAAAAAAATGCTAAAATTGTAACAAATTTTACTACCAAAAAAAAAAAAAAACTTACAAACGATATAACAATAAATGTGACTAGTAAAAATAATAAACAAGTATTTAAATGAATGGTTAAAAAAAAAATGAATGAATGATGTTAGGATATTATAAATTTTACAACATAAGACTTATAAAAAGATGTATTACCAATCACAAAAAGTAATTCAAAAATATATTTAATATGTTGTTGACTTCTGCAAATCATATTAAGTGTCATGTCAATTGGTAAAGGCTTTGAAGTAAAATTTATAGTATTTCTATCATTTTTCTATCTGAATTATTTCTTGTAATTAGTAACACATAATTATAAGACCCATGTATTTAAAGTTGTATTATTTCTAGCATTACTCAAATTTTTAGGACAATGTAAAACTAATTTTTAATTTCCTATCTCTCCAAAAATAAATATTTAAAATAAATATATATATATATATATATATATATCGAATTTTGCCTCCAAAATTTGGGACCTTTCTCTAGTAAAGAGGCCTAGGCGATGGCCTAAGTGGCCTAGGCCTAGTGCCAGCCCTGGTTGTAAGTAAGCTTTATGATGTTTGGTTTATAACTCAACTAAAACTTTTTGGTATTTTCAATAGAGATATTTAAAGTTTAACCATCTCTTTATCCAACTATATATTAAATTACCAAAAAAAAAAACAAATAACAGTATGCCTTCATTGCTCCGGTGAAAGGAATGTTTATAGCATTGATAGCAATAGCTAGTGTTTGTAAGTAATACAACTATCCAAGATCCACAAGGATAACAAGAACCAGAATATGTTTTGGGTGAGAATTAGAAACTTTATAGTATATGAGTGGAAACTGCATACATGTCTATCCAAAATCTTGTCCTAAATTGCCATATTCTTTCTTTTACTCTGAGTGGAAACAAGCATCTTTGTATGCTAGTTAGTAATGACCAGAAATAGGTTGTCAAGCATACAAACAATTATGCATACTATACAAAAGTTACTATACAAACAGTTAATGACAATTCTGATCATTGACGAAAGTGTAGCATAGACTATTATATTATATTAAATATTATAATAAGTTGAAAAATGATTTCAAAATGAGAATGAATGCATGAATTAAGCACAAGACCAGCTGATCATTCCAGTAACGAATGCAAGTGTAACTGTATGGCATCCTCCTCCTGCATCGGTATTCAATTTGAACTTTGATGCTGCAATTTTTCTCGGACTTGAACTGCTCAGGATTTGGTAAAATGAACTGTAATGAAAAAGGAGAGGTGATGGTGGTTATGTCAGCTAAGGGTCCACCCATGGGAGATAGTGAGTAGGCTGAAATTTTGGAATGCATAAAAGTTTTGGAGTTTGCTATTGATGCAGGTTTTTAGAATTGGTTATTGAAGGGGACAACGGCAATGTCTAGGGCTCCATCTCTTCCACTGGTGTAAACTAGTCTCGGTTATGCCATATTATTAAGGACATTCAAAGTCTTGCTCATGGACTTCGCTGGGTGAATGTCAACTGTGTAAAACGGGGTGGAAATACTGTGGCCCATTCTTTGGCTAGGTATGCTAGCAGTGGCGACTCTAAGAAATTTTTTCATGGTGTTCCTCAACAAGCATAAATTATATAATTATAATTTAATTTAATTTTTTTCAGGGTGTTGTTTAGCCTAACATAATTTAATTTGTTTATCTTATATAATGTATTGGTTTATTATACTGCTTTGATTATTGTTGTTTAGCCTAACAATAAACTATATTGCTTTAATTTGTTTGTCATTAATTATACTGCTTTAATTTGTTATATTGTTTAGCCCCATGTGTTGATGTGCACATTACACGAAAGAGCCACTGATGTGCACATTATTTACACATCTCATATGTAACACAATAATTAAAGCAGTGTGTCTGCCCCATGTGCCCATCCCACCCCTACCAATCAGAAAATTTCGCAATCACACATTACACTAGTCTAAAAGATAATTATTATCAACACCAACACACTACACACACCAACACCAACACACTACACACACCAACCCAACGGATAAGATATTAAGATAAACTAACAAACACACTAGAAAAGCAGCACATACAAAAAGACAAAAGTCAAAAACAGAAAAAAAAATTAATAAAGGTCAAGTTGTTCGGCCAATTAGAGACGCAAACACAATTCAAATTTCAAAAGACTAAAAGTAAAAGAGAGAGTTAGTCTTATTAAAGAATAAAAAGAGAGAGAGAGAGTTTCATTCATTTTATAATTTTCATTTCATTCAATAGAGAGAGAGAGAGAGAGAGAGAGAGAGAGAGAGAGAGAGAGAGAGAGAGAGAGAGAGAGAGAGACTGAGAGATTGAGGGAGAGTCAGAGAGAAAAAGAGAGAGAGAAAAATGAAATACCTTGAGGGAGAGAGCACTGGAGCAGCCGAGCAGGGAGGTCTAAAGGCTAAGGCTGGCGCCGCTGAGGCAGACTCAGTGACAGTGGCAACGTCGCGACGACCGACGAGCGATCTCCGACGTCGACGAGGGCGAGCGACAAGCGAGGAAGATCTAGACTTCCGATCTCCAACGACGATCTGGACTGGATTCGATCTCCGGCAGTGTTGCTCTTGCTCTGAGGGTCTAAGGCATAACGACATTGCTGTCTTTAGGTAATAGGTTTGCTTTAGGTTAGGCCTTTAGAAGTTTAGTTATTTCTTTTTCTTTGATAAAGCCTTTAGTGATGGATAGATATAGAAGTGATTTGCTCTGTTACCTATATTGGGGTTTGGTTCTTGTTTTTTTTTTTTTTTTGGAGGGGGGGGGGGGGGTGGGGAGAATCTGTGGGTAAGGTTTGCTACCTCTATAATTAAGTGGACTTGCCGTGGGCTTGCTGTGGACTTGTGGCACTATTACTTTTTTCTTTTTTTCAGATTTTAGTTCAAATTTTTTTTGGGCTTTTTTTTTTTTTTTTTGCTTGAAACTTGAAAGTAGAGCAACTAAGCAAATAAATTTTCTATTTTTTTTTTTTAATTTGAGGGTGTTCCTAATTTTGTGATTAAGGGTGTTCCTAATTAGGGTGTTTCTAATTTATTATATAAAAAAAAAAAAAAAAAAAAATTAGGTCAGGGTGTCCCTTGGAACACCCTAAGCTGTGTGTAGCATTGTTATTGATTCCGTTCCGTTCCGGCCGGAATTTTTCGTACTGGCATGCAAACCAGTACCGGAATACCCCATGTTCCACCTCGGGTCAAATTTCGGGCCATTCTGGGCCATTTCGGTCAATTCCAGCCAATTTCGGCCGAGATACAAATTTTGGCCAGTACCGGATTTGGCCTATTATTAAAAATTTAAAAAAAAAAAAAAAAAAAAAAGAGTAAAGGTCCAATGGGTGCTGGTAGTTCTTGGGAGTTCTTTTGATGATAAATTTGATCCTTCTCTCATGGATGATGATGAAGAGGAGTAAATCTTGTATTTTTTTTTATATTTAGTTATTGTCTTGTAAATCTTCTTATTGTGTGATGTTAAATTGATGTTATATTGATGTTTAAGACTTAAGAGTTAAGACTAAATGATTTGTATTATTTGATATTTAGTTATTTATTTATTAGAATTGACAATTTTATGTTTAACAAGAATATATATAAATTATTTTTTAAGAACCCCGAAACACCCTGAAACGGTACGCCGAAATCGGCCGGTACCGAAATATTTCATTTCACTGGACAAACCGAAACGGGGTCCGAAACGATATTAATAACAATGGTGTGTAGCATCGCCTCTGTATGCTAGGAATATAGCCAAGGATATACTTTGGATGGAGAACTCTCCTCCACCAGCTTGGGAAGCACTGTACTCTGATTTCTTATCTCTTCATTAAATGAAAGTTGAGTTTGTTTAAAAAATAAATAAAAAACTTAGTTGATTTTGATTGGTTCTTGAAATGAGTTATTAAAATCAAATAAAATGTCAATCCTAATTGATTAATTTGAAAAATTGTCAATGTCATGCATTTAATGAAAGATCTTATAAGATAATTGTAAAAATTTTATTATCATATTTAATTATTTTTAAAAAATTAATAATTAAATTAATAATTTGGAAGACCCAATCATAATTGGAATCATCCTCATCCAGGAGAGAGTCCATCTTGATTAAAAACCTTTGATTATCCCTTAAAGAAGTTCATTTTTTTATTATTAAAAAAATCCGAATGAAATTAGAGTCGGTACAAAAAGAAATATTGGAAAATTGGTGTCAAAGTGTCACTTTAACCAGCCGCAAAGCACCGAGTGTTACTGTTAGATTGTCACTCAAATTTCCCACCTCAAAAAAATCCTCATATGCCCAATTTTTCTAGTGTTGTTTTTCTTGGAATTTAAGGATAAATATATAATTTTATCATCTGAAAATGTGATTCTCCAAAATCCTAAAACTCAAATAAATAAATAAAGAACCTCACCACATTTGACTTTCTTCTCCTTTCAACATCTATGTAAAGTTGAATTTATTCAACTATTTGTTGGCTTTATTCCGTACCAAATTTACTTGTAATTCAGCATTTAAAAATCCTGTATTTATCTAGGAATAATGTAAGGGTTATGTGTAAGAAAGTGTGAAGAATTGATCAAGTGTGTACATCAAATGGCAACTTGCGAATGACTCACGAGTAGTGACTTGCCAGAATCTAGCACATATGTGGAGCATGCAGGAAGTTGAAGGGTTAGAACAGCTAGATCACTACAGGACAAAAAGTACAGTATGAACTTTTTGTTAACTGGCAATTGAAACTCACGACTTATCCCAGCCGCAAAGTGACTCGCCAGTACACCTAGTTTTGTTGAAAACTAACGTTTCACATTTTATCTCATACCCTACTATAAATATTCTTATACCTACAAAGTGTAGAGTTCTTTTAGAGATAATTTTGAGAAAAAAATAAGATTAATTCATCCACAATCTTATACATTTGATTCTCCAAATTCCTCTACTCTTATCCTTTCCGTTGTCATACCCTTAAGAGGATCTTAAGCCAAATCCTTACCTCACCAAATTCATAGCAATGAGAAGATTCTTGGTGTTTGGGAAGTAGTTCAAGAGAGAACCAATTCACATTGGTTGATGTAATGGGCTAATTGCGGGATCCAGTAAGCTAGAGAAGACACGGTTAGGCATAACCTTATTGGAGTAAGAAACTTGGAAGGCTTAGGTGCGTCGGGTAGATTAGGCTTAGAGGGTCTACTGCTATTCATGTACCCCAACTGATTTTCTAGTGGATCATTTACCGCTTGGAAGGTGGCGGAGAGGTTTTTCGTCAAGTTCTTCGGTTTCCTCTTTGATAACACGTGCCAGTGTTATCTTGTATTTGCTTCTCTCTATCCCTTACTCTTTGCTTTTAATTACTGCTAAGTTGTGATTAAAATATGGCTTAGAGTAGTTTGCATATTTGGGTATTGCTTATATTTCATATTCCGCACATACATTGTTTGAATATAAGATTGTATTGGATATTTTGTATTTGGAGGTCTAAACATTCACAAGTGTTTTACACACTAAGTGAACTTTCAATTGGTATCAGAGCGGGTAAACTTTGATGGATTTCTATATTCTTAGTGTGATCCTTAACCCTTAGGATGAATAGGTCTCAATCCCTCGATGCGCCTCCCTTCTTTGATGGGAGAAATTACGCATTTTGAGAAATGCGCATGCGTGCATTTTTGTGCTCCATTGGTAAGAGTGTGTGGGATGTTGTAGAAGTTGGTTGGACAAGGCCGGAGGCTGCCAAATCTACTTGGGATAAGGCAGCTCTCGCAATGACTAATGCTAATAGCAAAGCACTTAATGCTATATTTTGTGGTGTCTCACCGAATGAATTTCACAAGATTTCTTACGTGTCAATTACCAAGGAGTCATGGCAAATTTTGGAGACCACCTATGAAGGCACCAAGAAGGTGACGGATACCAAGCTTCAAATGCTTACTACTTGGTTTGAAGAATTGAAGATAAGCGAAGATGAATCATTTGACTCATTCTATAGAAAGTTGAATGAAGTGGTAATCGGAAAATTGAACTTGGATGAGAAGATGAAAGACTCCAAAGTAGTAAGAAAGATTCTTTGATCATTGCTGGAGAGCTTCTGAGCCAAGGTGACTACCATTGAGGAAAGCAAGGATCTTGATGAGATAAAGGTCCAAGAACTTATTAGCTCTCTTCAAACATATGAGCTCTCTTTACCATCTCAAAGGAAGAGCAAATCTCTTGCTCTTAAGGCAATCAATGAGAGAATTGAAGCTCAAGATTCCTCGGATGAGGACGAGGTTGAGAAAGATGTGGCATTCCTTGCAAAGAACTTTCGTAAGTTCTTGAAATTCAAAAAGGATGGGAAGTCCTTTTAGAAAGGTAAATTCTCCAATTTCAAGAAAGACAAGAAGGAATTCAAAAGGAAGGATTCCATAGACTCTTCTCCTTCTCCAACAGTCACTTGTTATGAGTGCAACAGGCATGGTTATGTGAAGAAAGAATGCCTCACCTATTTAAAGGCAAAGGATAGAGCTCTTGCTACAACCTTTAGTGATTTGGATAGCTTAAACTTTGACTCTAAAGAAAGTTGTGATGGGGAAGAAAACTACTCCGCTTTTATGACCATTGCACCCGTAGATTCTTCAGAAGATTTAAGTAATCTAGTGGAAGAGCTTGATGAGCATACCAAAGTGGAATCTATTAGTGTTGGAGATGAATCCGATGATGATGAAGAAAAATGCATTTATGAAGGAACAAATAGATTGCAAGAATCCTACAGTGCACTTCTTGAAAAGTGTGAAGAATATACAAGAGTGGCTAAGGTAGCAATTAAAAAGATGAAGAAAGCTAAAGATGATTATAAAAGCATCCTTGTGCATTACAAAGAGACCAGGTGTGAAGTTGAAAGGTTAAATGAAGAACTAAACAACACCTATTCCAAGATAAAGTTTCTTGAGCCTGAAGTTGTTCAAGAAAATGCTATAGTGGAGCATGTTGCTTCCAAGAAACTTGATGAAGTGCTTGCCTATCAAAAGCCCTATTCGGATAGAAGTGGCTTAGGGAACATCGGAGAAAGTAGCTCAAGCTCTAAAGTGTCTAAGGAAATGAAGTTTTTCAAGGCTAAAGAACCATCAACTCCTCTTGTTGATAAGTTAAAATTTGAAAAGAAGCCAAATGTGGTGAATCAAAAGGTTTTGACAAAGTCTTCAAATCAAATTGTGGCTATACCAAAAGCAAAAGGAAAGTCTCTTCCTAAGGCACGAAAAGGTCCACAAACATAACACTATTACCATCATTGTGGAATTTGCGGGCACACTAAGCCAAATTGCTACAAGCTCCAAGCATTGAAGAATGCGGACCTTCGAAAGCCAAGAAGACAAGGAAAAGGCAATGGGAAACCCAAACAACCAAAAAGGCGAGAAGAAGAACCCGTTATGAGTGATGTGATGAAGATGATTGACACCATCACCTCATGTTTGGCCAACTTCACCTGAAGGTTTGAGAATCATGGCTTAAGTACCCAATCCTCAAAGGATAAACGCACATGCCATGTGGGTGAAGAAGGATACTCATCCATAAGCATTATAACATGTTCATGCATTAATTCTTTCTATATAATGTGACATTGTTGGTTGTTTGCTTATTTCATATTCTAGCATGTTTTTATTGTTTTTATTGTTTTTTTTATCATTCTTTGCTTATTTGTGTCAAAAATCCAAAAGCACATAAAAGGTATAAAATCCAAAAAGTTTGATCGGCAGTGTTGTGTATTGTCACATGCATGTTTAGCCTTGTACCTTCATACTAATGGCTTTGTGCATTAATGATCTTAGCTTGTTCTCTATGAACTTGTATCTTTGTGGTAAACATCTTGACATCACATCTATGTGATTGTTTAAATAGATCTTCAAACTTGTGATGAATAATTAGTCAATAGTTTTGTTGATCTTAAGACATGCGTAGACTTATGCCTATATCTCTTCCCACTTATTTTTTTGCTTAAAAGCTCAACAAATGTCAAATCTCAAAAAGAGATAATGAGCTGAAAAAGTCGTCGCACAAACTAGTATTTGACTAGGAAAAAGGGAAAAAGACATGTATTGAAATGTATGGTGCCAAAAGCCAAAGTCTTACTCATCAAATTGAAATATCAAAAATTTTAGACATCGATCTCAAAAAGAGATGTAAAGATCGAAATGATCAAAAGAAAAGAAGCCAAATGAAAAGCTTCTATCTCAATGTAATCAAGTTGTCGACGCTTGGCCTCGATCGGAGCGAAAAATTGCCGTCGTTGGGCCTTCATTCGACCACCTACCGTGGTGACGCCCCCACGCACACAGGGCCCATGGGAGGCCCCTCTCAGTTATTGTGCGGTTGTTCACATGGAGTTTTGGGTGCTCTCTTTCTCGGTGGAGGAGGGTATTTGTCTACCTTTGGAGGTGTGTCTGGAATCTTGGCCAAATTTTAATGGAATTACCAAAGATAAGTGAAGTCGCCACCAATCATCAGGTTTTTCTAAGGTGTGATTGGTCACCTGTTTTTAATTGATTTTATTACCAATCCTAGATTAAGAAAAAGGGCATTTTTCCTAATCTAACATGGATGGAAAAAAAAAATCTTGATTCTTAGGTCCAGAATACGTGTAGGGAAGATGTTAGGCGCCCCACAACGCCTGTCCAAGGACAGTCTTTTGTTTTGATAAAACCTTAATTTTCAAAAATTGGCAGTAAAAACATGATTTTGGTATTGGCTTTCATGGCTTTGCATGCATGGTGGGCTTTAAGGTTTGGCTTTTGAATAGGTGTGGTCCCAATCTATGTTTTCCTAAGGCATTCGAGCAATGTACCAAATTTCCATGGCGAAAATTCGGCAACATGTCACCTTACTTTCACGGCGGAAATTAGGCATCGCTTTGACTTAGGTAATATGGACTATGACAATCACATTAGAAAGGGCGAGCAGGTATATATATACATACATCATGCACAATGCAATCACACAAACCAAAAAAGTAAATGCCTACATCCCTAGAGCATGGCCCAAAATATAGGCGCAGGAAAGTAAATAGGAGTCATCATACTCTAGAGATGAGGACGAATGGTACATGGATATACCTAATACAACCCATCTAAAAGAGAAAGGAGGGAGGAAGGAAGGGGGCTTTAAAAAGGTACTTAACCAAATGGGAGAGGCTAGACCCTTAAATCTCCCAAACATAGATGTTTTGCTTATATCTACATGCTTGCATCTTTGCCCTTTTTGCTTGCACCTAGAAGACTGTGCTCTAGCTCCATTTGTCCTCGCTCCATATGTGTACACGCAAAGGCAAAAACTAGAAACCAGCAAACAAGAATTGGAAGGAAAAGATGCAAGGAGCACATGAAAGAGGCATAAAGCAGATAAGCATGGTAGTCATGGCAAGCAAAAAAACAAGAAAGAAAGCAAACAAACAAGAAGACAAACAAGCAAGAAAGCAAACAAAAGGTGGTATCCGCGAGGGACAAATGTAGGTTTGGATCAAATGTCCATAACTTCATCGTGTTGAAGCATGGGCGACACACTAGCAAGCAAGACTCATGCATGAACACGTAAACAAGCATGTAAAGATGCATAGAAAGCCAACGGGTGGCATAAACAAGCATGGTAAGCATATCATCGCACGCAGTAGAAAGGGGGGAAAGAATGCACGAGGCAACCAACATCATGGTGATGCATCCTAAATGGTTACATCCAAACAAGGCCTCATGGGTGTCGGATGTAACCACACAACCACAAACCCGCTAAGGGCGTCAAGCATGGCATAGCCTAGAACTAGAGAGGCTAACACAAGCATAAATTATAGAAGCAAGCAAGCATAGACATGCAAATAGGAGTGATCCAAACCCTTTTATGTGGGCCTTAGTGTATGGATTATGACAAAGACCATAAGGTCTAGATCAGGTCCTAACCATTAGGCCAAAACACAAGAAAGAAAGACAAAGTAACAAAAGGGCTATAATAGCACATGGCATGACAAACATGACCTAGGTCTAGGCACACAACATGGCATAGAGCACCCAAGCACATAGATACTGGTATAATGCATGTAGAGAACATCGATCTAAGCATGTAAACACACTGATCTACACATATAAGCATGGAAATATGCATGTAGGCATGTAGAAGCCTAGCACATAGACATGGAAGAACATGGATCCAAGCATATAAGCATGTGAAGACAAGGATCTAACTATATAGCATGGAAATAAACACATAGACACATAGATCCAAGCAAGGCATAGCCAAGAACATCATACAAGCATGTAAGCATGTAACCCTAACATCATCCTAGAACAAAAGAGGAACAAAGCACAGGAAAACATGGCATATAGCATAAGCATGTAGATCTAAACATATAAGCATGTAAGGATGTAGATCTAAGCAAGAAAAATGGCATAAGGCATGAAAAATGGCATAAGGCATAAAAAGAAAGGAGATTTAGGCTAGAAGCACAAATAAAGCAAGAAAAATACTAAAGAAAGCAATAAATCACGTTATTCAAGCAAAAAGAACAAGATAAATGCTAGGAAAATATTTAAAAAGTTAGGGGTGTGGATAGTAGCTAAAAAGTTACATCCACACCCCTAAACCCCAAATCCAAGGTGTAGAACCAAGGAGAGGAAGATGGAGGGTATGAACACTACCTTGTATTTTTGGTGAAGAGATCAATAGGCTTTGATGTGTTTTTTGTGTCTTTTTCGTGTTTGGAAGAGAGAAAAGCTCAAAATTCATCTAGGTAAAGAGCAGGGAGCCCATGATTCTTTTTTTCTTTCTTTCTTTCTTTTTTGAAAGGGTGCTTGGGGTCATTTATAGCCTCGACACAATTTTCAAGGCGGTGGCCTTTGTAGGGTTGCCAGAAACCCTTCAAGGGCCACCACCTTCAAAAGGTCGTAGAAGAGGTTGATCTTGGCACCCTTGAAAAGATCTTGACCTCCTGTCTTTGAAAATTTATGGAATTTGAAAATCCAACAGTCGGATCAAAAGTTATGGCTCTTAGAATTTAGCGGTGCATCAATTGGTGCATTAACTCATTTTTCATGATATCTTGGCCGTTCTAACTCCGATTTGACTCATAAATAGTCATTGGAATGACAATTTGATAATATTTGCAATGGAGTTGGTCTCAACCCATTCTAACGGCCGGATCAAAATTAGGGTTTCTAGGGCCCATCGGGAGTCAACTCCTAGTCCAACTTGGTTAAACTTAGTCAAAATTACCAAAAATCTCTGAGAAGCTCGGGTTTGATGTAAAACTATGAAAGGTGTTGTTTTGTGAGGGTTTTGACCTTGTTTGACCTTTGGTTAACGCAGGGTTGATTAGGGGCATTTTGGTAATTTTGGCTAAAAAAAGGCACTTTGAGCACTTTGCTGTCCGAATGGGTTGTGCCACACCATTATATATTTTCTCATAACCCCATGGAGAGAAAATAATATTTTTTGGATTTTTTCAGGGTCTAACACGCAAATCAAGGGCGGACAAAATACAGTATCAACATAAGTTTATATAGGAGGTCATATATGTTCATTTCTATAATTGAGATAGGTCACTCTTCTTAGTGCTAATCAAGTTTGTTATCGTTCTTTGTGCTCTTTTTTTGTGGTATTTGCTACTATGTTTTGTAGATGGCTCCACGAAAAACTGTTGCTCAACATGGTGATAAGAGAAGGCGCCATAACAACAACCTATTTTGCTCCCCTCAACACTTTGAGAGATATTCTCATCAATTCGAAACAGCTCCAATCATTCATGAGAGACATGTGAACCTTATTGATCTTAAGGATTCCTTCATTCCTAGCTATTTTGAAGGACGGGGCTAGGATAAACTCCTTGGTGAACTCCCTAGAGTCTGTGAACCTTTGATTAGAGAGTTCTATGCAAATGCATCACTCAAAGAGGATCACATAGAATGCTAGGTTAGAGGGCGTGCATTCACTCTTGACATGGAGGACATTGATGCTATACTTGGACTTGAAGAATAAGATCATGAAGGGTTCATTCCGTTCAACTCCGCATTGGTGGCTATAGGGAAGGAAGATGCCTCAACACAACCTCCTTTCCTCCAGATTTGAGATGCCTCGCCTATATTATGATGTTCAACTTGTATCCGGTAAGGAAGTTGTCAACCATCAACAATGCTAGAGCCATATTCCTCATGGATCTTCGTGAGAAACTCTACATTGACGTTGGTGCACACTTGTACAACATCATTACCGAAGCCACAAAGACAACCGCAAGGTCAAAGCTTGTTGTCCCTAGTCTTATAATGAGGATTCTTCATGAAAATGGTATGGAGACTCCACAAAACATAAGCCTAATGACTCCATCTCTTTCCATCAACACTCAAACAATCCTAAGAAATAGGATTCGAATTCCTAGAGATGAACAAGCTGAAAGCCTGAAGAAGCACCTCCTACTGATACAGAGACTGAAGCGGAAGGACAACATCCTCCTCCAAGATGTAGCGGTGGTTGAGGTAGGAGCAGAGCATCATTGTCTTCATCAACTCTTCCCGATGCTTTTCAGATCATACTTCAGAGGATTGATGGCCTTCAGGATGTAGCAACTGAGCACTCCAATAGCCTTGCAACTATCTAGGACCAAATCAACTTGTTAGCAGCCAAATTTGACAACTTTACTCATCAGCCTTAGCCCTTTAGCCATTCCAATCAAAAAGGGGGAATAGTATTAGGTAGCTCTTGAAGGGGAGCTTATCTTGAGGGGGAGAACATAGCATTGGTTTTCATAGCACTTACGGTTTTTACAGTTTTTATGGTCTTCATAGCAACTTAATTTAGTACTCTATTGGTTTTAGTACTTGTTTTTAAAGGATATTTTGTGTTATGGATACTTGGATGTTTTAGCTATTTTGACTATGCTTTTATGTACCTTTGCTAAATGTAGCTTAGTACTTTTAGTTAATGTTTTGCATTTTCTATAGCACTTTTGTGCCCTTGTTAGATCTTGTATCCTTGATGTAATTGCTTTAGTGTTCTTACATTGGTTGAGTGTTGAACATGCAAATGATACTTTGCATTGAGCTTATTTGCTTGCATGACCAGATGTTCATTCATCATGTGAATGTTCATTGTAATCACTATTTATAATAATTGTTACTTGTATGGTCAAGTTATGCTTCATTGTTATATTCATACTTGCTTGATCATATTGTGCTTACCCCAAATGCATTCTAAGTTTTCCGCTTACAATGAACTTAATGAGTGCATTTTGTGATTTTGTTTTTAGGAGACTTGTTTGTATGGTTCAAGAACTTCACAGATCTAGAATTAGGTGTGAGTGAGTTTTGGCAACTGTTCCCAATTCACATTTTTAAGTCTAGAGTCTATTTTAGGGTTTTGTTACTGAATAGCCAAAAAGAGAGATTGTAAAGTTGAATTTATTCAACTATGTGTTGGTTTTATTCCGCGCCCAAATTGCTTGTAATTCAAGATTTAGAAATCCCGTATTTAGGTGGGAATAATGTAAGGGTTGTGTGTGAGAGAGTGTGAAGAATTGATCAAGTGTGTGCATCAAAAGGAAACTTGTGACTAGATCTCGCAACTGACTCGCGAGTGGTGACTTGCCAAAATCTAGCACACGTGTGGAGCATGTAGAAAGTTGAAAGGTCAGGACAGCTAGATCACTACAGGACAAAAAGTACAGTCTGGCCTTTCTATTAACTAGCGACTAGAACTTGCAACTTATCCCGGTTGCAAAGTGACTCGCCAGTACACCCTGTTTTGTTGAAAATTGATTTTTCACATTCCATCTCATACCCTACTACAAATACCCTTATACCCACGAAATGTAGAGTGCTCCTAAAGAGAATTGTGAGAGAGAAACTCAACAGAAAAACAAGATTGATTCATCCACAATCTTATATATTTGATACTTCAAATTCCTCCACTCTCACCCTCTCCATTGTCATACCCTTGAGAGGATCTTAAACCAAATCCTGACCTTACCAAATTCATTGCAGTGAGAAGGTTCTTGGTGTTTGGGAAGTAATTCAAGAGAGAACCAATTCATATTGGTTGATGCAATGGGCTAATTGCGAGATTTGGTAAGCTAAAGAAGACGCGGTTAGGCGTAATCTTATTGGAGCAAGAAGCTTGGAGGGCTTAGGTGCATTGGGTAGATTAAGCTTAAAGGGTCTATTGCTATTCATGTATCCCAACTGATTTTCTAGTGGATCATTTACTGCTTGGAAGGCAGCAGAGAGGTTTTTCTCTGAGTTCTTCGATTTCCTCTTCGATAACACGTGCCGGTGTTATCTTGTGCTTGCTTCTCTCTATCCCTTACTCTTTACCTTTAATTACTACTAAGTTATGATTAAAATATGGCTTAGAGTAGTTCACATATTTGGGTATTGCTTATATTTGATATTCCACACATACATCGTTTGAATATAAGCTTGTATTGGATATTTTATATTTGGGAGTCTAAACATTCACAAGTGTTTTACACACTAAGTAAGCTTTCAGTCTACAACCCTCCAAGCATGCGGAATTCCTAGACTCCAAAACCTCATTTTTCAAGCCCTCAAGGCCTTATTTCATCAATGATGATCATCACACCAACCCATATAAATACAATCATGTGGATCAAACCCTTGCTACCTAGGTATCCATTGTCAGCACATCAACATCTACACAGATCCGCAGCAATTATAGCACATGTGCCCCATACCAACTTAGGAAGGAGACTCATAAATCACAATTTCCACTAGAGAACGCATTGATCATTGGAGACTCAAATTTCTTTCTACATGCAATGAGTTTTGTAGCCTGAAATTTAGTTAATAATGAAATTAAATTAAATATTTAATCGTTCTTAGATAATTGCCCATCATGTGTGTAGATAATTCATCTCTTATAATATTAGTTATTAAATGATCATCTCACGAGTTAAACATTAATTTTTTTTCCTGCTGATGCCAACTTATCATGAATATAATCATGCATCATATATAATATATTAAGGGTTTTTAGTCTGAGATTTAATGCAAATAACCATCATTATCATTATAACTTGCGCATGCATCATTTAGAGAGGCCAATACTTTTAGATGAGACACATGGCATGATGACATTCACGCAGGATATTAGGGTTTCACCATGTAGTCACAACTCACAAGTTAATTAAAATAATCAAGAATCTCATGCAGGAAATCATGTTCATGCATAATTAAATTTAAAAATCCATTTTTGTTTGTGGGGTTAAAACCAACATTCTTTCATTCTTGATATAACTTTGAGTTTTGGTCATGATTTGTTAATCTATCAAACCTTTATTGCCAATTGAATTCCTCTTTTTGTTGTTCTGCTGACTGTGATTTCTTTAATGGGTGATGAACAAGGGAATGTAAATATTATTCGTTTCTTTCACTAGTATTTTATGTTTTTGTGAGAATTTACCTAAATGAAACCTAGGTAATTTTTTAGACCCCCAATTTTAATTATTGTTTAATGTCCCAAATGTACATGATTAAAACATTGAACTAAGCATTTATACCAACAATTGCATGGATAACCATATCAAACATAATAAATGAGCAATAAAAAATAAATAAAGAGAAGCAAAACCCAAGATAACATTGGATGTGTTTTGAAGGAGAAAAGTCCAAAAAAGGGGCAAAAATACCTCTCCGTAGTAGCCGCCAAAATGATCCACTAAATATAGATAATTGCAGTACAAATTGACTCACACAACCTTACAAGTAGTGCTACAAACATGCACTCAAGCCCTCCAACCTCCTTTTCGCAAGCGACTATGTCAATTCATTTCTCTGGCAAACTCCAGTGGTTCCCAAAACTCCAATACACTCACAACACTCAAGGATAGTGATGATTGTGATTGAGATATATGGCTCATGCAAAAATGGGTACAATTTTCTGAATTCTCAAGTGGATGCTTAGGTAAAATATTTGGGAAATATATGGTGGGAATGGGACGGTACAATAGAGGATCTAAATAACCGTTTTTCCACAGGTTCCATGCAATCCATAGGTGTGAATGTCCTATGAGTGTCTCCCAAATTTGATCCTCAATTGATTTTTAACAGCAATCACGTGCGTATTTCATGTGTGCCAAATTCCCTTGAATGTCCTATGAAGATGCAGTTCCAACAGTACATCAGACTTCTAAATCTAACCCAATTACAAAAATAGCCCACAAATACAAGAAAATAAGTATGAATTACAATTAAATTTGACATGGGATAAAGCCAACACAAATTACAACTTAATATTATGTATGATAAATTGTTATCGACCACAACACAAATTCCGAGTTACTAATCTTTGGATCGGACGGAGTGGGTGTCTAATGTCTTCTCACCTTATCACTTAGCATCCAAGTTTAGATTGAGGAACCTAGATTAGTATTTGTCCATATATTCACTTCTATTTTTGAGATAGTAATTACTAACTAGAAAACAAAATCCTGTATTTTGATTTCTCTTATTGCAAATAAGAAATAATGTTTTGTAGTTTTCATTTTTTATATTAGTTTTTAAGGGCTTATGTTTGCATTTTGATACACCTACCTCAATACAACATGAACATGACCTGCTAACAAAAATTGTGGTGTTATCATTCATTAGGGTGCAATATTTCCATATAATTTGGTCCTCCAACCAGATTAGGCATCTAAGCCAACGCCGGAACCTAAGCCAAACCAATCCACCCCAAAAGACCCTCCTAATAGGCTACTAGAGGGTATAGCTAGCATAGTGTTGTTTAAGGCTTTAGCACCCACAGTGTAAGCTAGCCCCAAAAGTCTAGTAACCACACCCAAGAAAATGAGAGAAGTCTAAAAGAAATTAATTAAGCCATTCTAAGTTCAAAGTCGTGATTGATTAGGCACACTAGCCGATAGTGCGTGGGAGCAGGAGCAGAAGGAGGAGGGCTATGGGGGCCATAGCCTCCATTGACTTTTCAAAAATCCTCCATCTTGTATTTTTGGTAAAAAATTAATAATAATTTTGGATATAAATTTCAATAATGGTCCCTTAGATTTTTACTAAAAACATTATAGTTGATTGATGCATTTTTTATTTTCTAATTACTCTTATGTCATAGATAACTCATTAAATTAAAGTGTATTTAATGTATACCATACATAATTTATTATGTAATATTTTTATTAAATTGACTTATATACTTTTAGATATGTCAAGACTTACTTTTTGCTTTTTGGCAATGATGTAAACAATTATTTGATATATGTTTATGTAACAAAATATCATATGTTAAATCAAAATTACAAACATTATATGTATAGGCAATAAATAAATATTATATGTGTGTGTGTGTGTTGGATTTAATTGTTTTTATCTGTGTTATCATTTTCATTCTGTTCAAGCTAGAACAGTCAAAATTTCTCGTACCGGTGTGCAAATTGGAATGGTAATACTCTCTATTTCACCTCATATTAGATTTTTCCCAATTTCAGTTTGTTTTAGCTGTTCTAGTCAATTTCAGCCAGTATTGGCTAAAATGCCTTTTCTGCTCGGTATGAATTTTGGCCTTCCTGAACATTAATGCAGCATTTTTTTACAAGTCACAACTCACAAACAATCCTTCTAATTCTTTGATTTCTGTCTCGCTCTAGCATAAAGGAGGTTAAAAAATAAAAATAAAAATAAAAATAAAAAAAGAAGAAAAAGAAGAATAAGAGAAGAGAGCATTGTGAGTCTCACGGTCTGAATGAGGAAGGAGACTGAAAGTATGAATTTTGAAAGAGTAAATGAGTAAAGAAAATAGGGGTGTGCACAAAACCGAAAAACCGGTCGAACCGTATCCAAAATTTTGGTTTGATTTCAATGTGATTTGGTTTCGATTTTCATTTCATACAAAACAAAATTTTTGATTTCAATTTCGGGTTCAAAAAATAAAAGTCCGAACCAAAATGAAACCGACCGATATGTATTAAATATTACTATGTACAAAATATTTCAAGAAGATCACCACTAGTTTAGTGGAAAGATACGCATGTGACAACACTTAGCCCAGGTTTGAACCATGATAATAACATTTTTTTTCTCTCCTTATAACACAAAACTATGTAGTTTTATACATACAAAACTATGTAGTTTTATACGTTAACTTAAAGGAAAAAAAAAAAAAAAAAACCACCAAACCTTACTTTCTACCCTTCTCACTTCAACTAGCTCATTCTTTCCTTTTCTTCTTTGAGTTCCATGGCTATGCCTCTCTCTTGTCTCTTCTTCTCTCTATCACACTACTCCTCACCACCTTTCCACGCCTCCATTGTTCTTGCTTTTCTCCACCTTCCTCTTCATCACCTCTCTCTCTCTCTCTCTCTCTCTCTCTCTCTCTCTCTCTCTCTCTCTCTCTTAGGGTATATATGTTCTTTTGAATCTCTACTTCTCTTTTTTGTTAAAGTTCTTCATCAACTCTCTCATGGGTATGTTCTTTTGTGTTAAATTATGAGTTTTCTAATTTAGTTTGTTTTTTGTGTTGATTGTTTACTGAAAAAGTGAAAAAAATTATGTTCAAAAATCCCAAAAACGTTTAACCCAAAAAAGAAAAAAATGCACAATCTTCTAGATTTTGCGTATAAGTTTCTTGTGTTTGCTTGAAGCTTGGTGTATGGGTGCTGAGAAAGTGTGGGAAAGCAAAGGGAAATAGGTTTTTTCTTATTTTGGTATGTTAATTTGCTTCTCTCTTTTCTTTTAGTGCTTTTGTTTCTCACATCCTAAATAGCGAAACCCAATTGAACAGAACTGAAACCGAATGCAATTGGTTAGTTCGGCATCCCTTCCTTACCAGTCAGTTTCAGTGCCCAACATGTTAAAATTAAAATTCTTGCTTCGGTGCAAAAACTGCCTTCAACAGCAAATGACCCGAACCGATTACACCCCTAAAAGAAAAAATACAAAGAGAGTAGGTGAGATGAGAATATTCTTTCACATGTGTAGGATCTGGGAAATGACATAAATTTGCTAATAGGAACCTTCATGGAAGATTCCTTGTTTTCAATTACCCAAAATGGTAGTTGTATTTACAAAAACAACCATAAAGAAATATTATTTTACTAACAGTTTCATTTTATTTGAGCTTTTTTTTTTAAACTATATATATTATTTTATAGTATAATAGTAATAATACACACAATTTTATATTAATTTTTTTTTTTTTTTTATGGGAAGTAGAAAAGTCCCCATCTGAGCCTTAAGCCCAAGAAGTAACTGGACCACGAGGAACGAATTAGGCATGGCCTTTGTATTAGAAGGAAGGCCAAGAGGGCAATAAGCTATGGAAGAAGGGAAGCTAGATCATCCCAAGTATTATGATAAAGGAGAGCGACACGAGAAAGCAGTTCCCATGGAAAAGGTAAAAAGCTAGCCTACCCAAGGCATGGTGCACAAATGATCCAGGTATGGCTTCCAGAAGAAGCCTGGAACCACAGGAAACTTCTAAAACATACAAGAAGATTGAAGATTTTTACCTCCGCATTAATTGGGGGGGGGGGGGGGGGGGGGGGTCTTGCCTAACCCTTACTGCATTGAATGCATATAAGATAGCCTGAATAGTACAAACACCCCCCAAAAGTCAAAGCTCCAGGATAAAGGAGGGGAGGAAACTGATAAAGTAAAGAAAAATATCTCTGATAGTTTAGCTGGCAACAAGACAATTGTAGAGATAAGAGCAAGAGATGTGCCTATAAAAGGGGGGAGAGAGGCAAGAAAAAAGAGGAAGGAAAAAAGAGAGAGAGAAAAGGCAAAGATATGTTCTGTCAAAGAGAGAAAGAGTGTGTAATACCACAGGAATGAAAGAATTTCCAATTGTAATATCTAAGTAGAAATAGAAACACATGTTGTCAAAGATGAGTAAGGCTCTGCATCAAATATCTCAGTCCCCATTCTCAGGAAATATTAAGAAAAAATATATACCGCAAGGATTTACAAGGCCAACTTTCCTATTTATGATGGCAAAATAGATCTCATGGAACATGTCTATCAATATAACCAAAGTATGGCCATATATTCTAAAAAGGAAGCTCTGATGTGTAAAATATTCCCTTCTAGCCTGGGGCCAATAGCTATGAGATGGTTTGGTGGGTTGGAAAAAGGGGCTATTCGAGGATATGACGAGCTAACCAAAGCGATCAGGGTGATATTTATGACGTGCAGTAGAACCTTGAAGCCTTTTGCCTCACTCCTTACAATGGCAATCAAGGAAGGGGAAACCCTCAAAGCTTATTCAGATCACTATTGGGAATTATACAACAAGATCGAGGGAGAAAATGGAGGAACTATGGCTAGTGCTTTTAAGGTGGGACTCCCCATTGATTCTGACTTGAGGGCTTCACTAGCCCTGAAACCAGTCATGGATATGAATAAATTGATGGAGCGGGTAAAGGAGTATAAGAGATTAGAAAATGACCAATTGCAAGATAAGGCTAAAGCTAAAGCACCCTTCGCGGAGAAGAAAGAGGTTAAGACAAATCAAGCTTCTTGACCTTGAAGGGACTTTTTCCCTCAAGCTCAGAAGATGAGGCCAGAAATGGTAGCTTATTGTACAAAGAACCTGTATACCAGATTGTGGAAAAAATAAAGAACGACCTTACTTCTGCTGGCCAAACAAGATGAGTAAGGATGTTATGAGACGAAACCAAAGCCTTTATTGCTCATATCACTGGGATCGGGGGCATACAACTAAGGTTTTCTGAACCCTAAAGGGCAACTTGCACCAACTCAAAAAGGCAGGTTATTTGGGAGAATACTTGGTATGGGAAGACTCTCGCCCGCAAGACCTAAAAGGGGCTACCACCTCAAAAACTTCAACACCAGCTCAGGAGCTCATAGGGGTAATACATACAGCTAGGAAGCGGGTGGAGACTATGAAATCTCCACTTAGGGTATTGACCGTAAACTCAACTTCTGACACGAAATTGGAGCGCCCCGCACCCAAAAAGAGACGTTGGGAAGACGAAAGCATTGGCTTTGCGGAAAAAGACCTCGAGGTTATTGTTCAACCCTATGAAGATGCACTAATAGTTATGTTGGAAAAATACATGTTTGTATCGCATACAAAACATACGCAAGGGAAAATTAACATATCTACTTTATTCACAATAGATAACATGTACTATGTATATTTCAGAATATAAGAACAAGAGAGTGTACCTTAGTGCAGTGAAGTTTAAAACCAAATATTAGAAGTACTTGGAAACACCCTTAATCTTCACTCCAATACCACTTGTACCCAAGAAGTGTGGTCTCTCATTCAGTTTATATGTATGTGTTCAAGGAAGAATAAGAGAGTGTCCAACACTCATATACAAACCATTTCATTCACTTACAAAATTATGTATGTTTCTCTCCTTATAACTGATTATCTAATCGGACTAGCCTTTTGGGCCATTCTAATTAGGTTTTAGTATGTGGCTTGGAGTAAGACCAAAAGGGAACAAATAAGATACTAACTCTAATGGGCCTTGGGCTTTTCTGTCAACTCTTGACTAGTCCAAAGTTACCATTAATTATATTTAATACCACTATATAAATATAATTGCACTCTAGGCCTTACTAATAAATTATATTCCAAGACTTTATTATACATGCAACTTCTTCATAAAATATTCATAGTAATACAAAGTCATAAATATAAACTGGCACTTTGAAGATTACTACATCTTAATCCTTAAGTACCTGATTTAATCCTTTAAGTTATTCATCATATATTTATGAAATTCAATTCATAAATATATATTTTAGTAACTCCTTACTAAATTGGTTAGGCCTAACACTCTAAATAACTGAACCCATTAAACTTATCTTAAATGAATATTTTATATCTCTATTAAAAGATTATGAATTCTATCTTGAGAATATATGTTCCATCAACACTAAATGTGGCTGCCCAACATATTGAGGTTTTGATCGTGACTTTAGATCTCACTCTTGATATATCAAAGCCCTATACTTTATGATCAGGTCCATTATTCTCTCAAGATTAAGAGTTGATGTAAATAGAATTGTGAGATTTATTATTTATTTAACAGTCGTTAGAAGAATAATAAATCTCACAGTAGTCTAGTTCAATATGTCTTAACTCTTAAAACATATCAACATATCAACTAGAAGTCTCAACTTCCATGATCAAAACAAATCATCTTAGTTGATATGTTATAGTCTTTACAGATAAAATGCCCAATTTCATCACCTACTACGAACTAAAATTCTGAATTTACAAAGAATTTGTGACTTATATTTTCTGTGACTAAATCACATACTATACCTCTTGTGGACTATATGACAATGTCCAAATATTCATGTTACCATTATGATACATAATGTCATACATAGTATCATACAATAGGATTTAAGGGCACTAATCCTAACAATCTCCCACTTGCCTTGAAGACTATTATGTACTAATTTAACTCACATTCCCTCTAAATGTAACTTAAAAGTCCTTTAGGGCAAGGCTTTGGTAAAGGGATCTGCTAGATTATTTGCACTATCTATTTTTGCTACTACAACATCTCCTCGAGCAACAATGTCTCGAATGATATGGTACTTTATTTGAATGTGCTTTCCTTTCTTGTGATTCCTTGGATCTTTGGATTGTGCAACTGCTCCACTATTGTCACAAAACAATGTGATAGGCTCACAACACCAAGATTTGAAAGGTATTTCTTAAGCCAAACAACTTTCTTTGCCGATTCACAAGCAGCAACATATTCAGCTTTCATGGTGGAGCCCGCAATACAAGATTGCTTAACACTCCTCCAACTTATGGCTCCACCTCCCAAGGTGAATACACAACCTGAAGTGGACTTTCTGAAATCAATATCTAATTGAAAATCTAAATTTATATAACCAATGGGAATCAAATCCTCACACCGATAAACAAGCATATAATCTCTTGTTCTTCGTAGATACTTGAAAATATGCTTTACAGCTTGCCAATGTTTTGGTTCTAGATTTCATTATATCGGTTTGACCATTCCAACTGAATAACAGATATCTGGTCAAGTACAAAGCATGACATACATGAGACTTCCCACTGCAGAAGCATAAAGAACTTGTCTCATCATATTTTCTTCCTCATGAGTCTTAGGCCTTTGGTCATCAGACAGAGGAACTCCATATCTGAAAGGAAGCAATCATTTCTTGGTGTTTTGCATGCTAATCCATCCTAGAACCTTATCTATATACTCAGCTTGTGATAAGTCTAACATCTTATTCTTATGATCCAAAGCTTGATCCCTAGAATAAAGTTAGCTTCACCTAAGTCCTTCATATCAAATTGGCTTAACAATCAAACCTTTACGATGACATTACCCCTGCATCTTTCAATGAGTAGAATATCATCAACATAAAGCACTAGGAGCATTACTACTTTATCTTAATGTCTTTTGTACACATATGGTTCATCAAGATTTTGTTTAAAACCAAATGACTTGATTGCTTTGTCAAATCTAATGTTCCATGACCTAGATGCTTGTTTAAGTCCATAAATGAATCTTTTCAACTTGCATACCCATATGCTCTTGGTTCTTTGCTATGAAACCTTCTGATTGCATCATATAGATTTCTTCTTCAAGATTTCTATTTAGAAATGCAGTCTTAACATCCATTTGCCAAATCTCATAATCATAATAAGCAGCAATAGATAAGAGAATTTTGATAGATTTAAGCATTACTACTAGTGAAAGGTTTCTTCATAATCAATAACTTATTTTTGTGTATACTCTTTCGCCACTAGTCTTTCCATCTATCCCTCTCTTCCTCTTGTAAACCCATTTGCAACTAACAGGTTTAATGCCGTTAAGCGCCTTTACAAGATCCCAAACTTGATTGGAATACATTGAATCCAATTCAGAATTCATAATTTTGACCCAATGATATGCATCTACATCATTCATTGCCTCTTCATAAGTGTAAGGATCAATTTTAGCCTCTTCTGAAATAGTTTCATAAGTTTCTCCCAGACCTATAAATCTTATAGGTGGCCTAACAATCCTCCCACTACAGCGAGGCTCCTGTGTACTAGTCATCTCATGAGTAATATCTTGTAATGTATCTAATACAACCACATCATTCCTAGTTTCATGCATTGATTGTTTAGTTATAGGTTCATTCATTTCAGGCAAAACAACTATACATCTAGGAGTAAAATTATTCATATAGTCATTTTCCAAAAATTTAGCATTTGTACTAACAAAAACTTTGTTATCATTATGATTAGGGCTATCCACGACCCACCCGGACCCGACAAACCGCCCGGAACCCGACCATCTTCACCCGAAACCGCCCGATCAAAGCTGGGTTTCAGTCGGACGCGGGTCGCCGATGCAAGGACCCGAGCCCATCGGTTCGAGTTGCGGGTTAGCTGTCTGAGAAACCGACGAACCCAACCTGCCCGATGAGCTCTTCTTCCTCGTCGAAAATTAAGAGTTTCAGCCAAAAACGAGTAAGTCCAAACTCTTCATCTGACGATATAGGTATATTTCGGCCAGATCCATCAAGATCTCGGCTCGATATTTATAGATATAGGAAATATTGGCCAGATCTTGTTAGATCCAACGAGATCCAGCAATATTTCGGCCAAAATCTGGCCAAATTTCTCTCCTCTCCGACAAACCCGAAACTGACCGAAATCGACCCAAAACTGATACGACTCGAACCGAAGAACCCGAAACTTTGGCCGAGTCGGTTACGAGTCAAAATTTTTTCCACCCGATGAAGTCGGGTTGAGTCCGAGTTGGGCACAAATCCGACCCGACCCGACCCGTAGATAGCCCTAATTATGATTATAGAATAAATAACCTCTAGTTTGTTTTGGATAACCCACAAGCAAACAGACTTCTAATTTTGGTTCCAATTTATCAGGCTTCTCTTTTAACACATGTGTTGGACAACCTCAAATGTGGAGATATTTCATACTAGGCTTACATCCACTCCACAATTCCATAGGTGTTTTGGGAACAGATTTTGATGGAACTAAATTCAAAAGATGTATTGATGTGTTTAAGGCATACCCCTAAAAAGAAATTTGGTAAAGTTGAGTAACTCATCATGGATCTAACCATTTCCAAAAGAGTCCTACTCCTTCTTTCTGCTACACCATTTTGTTGGGGAGTTCCAGGTGTAGTCAATTGGGATTCAATCCCATTTTGAGTTAAGTAATCCTTGAAATCTCCAAGAAGGTATTCACCACCTCGATCAAATCGAATGGCCTTTATGTGTTTACCCAATTGATTCTCAACTTCAACCTTAAACTCTTTTAATTTTTCAAAAGCTTTAGACTTCCGTTTCATTAGGTTCACATAATCATATCTTGAGTAATCATCTGTAAAAGTGATGAAATACTCATAACCTCTTTTTTCTTGGGTTGACATAGGACCACATACATCTAAATGTACTAGTTCTAGCAAATCTTGGGTTCTTCTACATTTTGCATTAAAAGGTTGTTTGGTCATTTTGCCCTCCAAACAAGATTCATAAACTGGAAATCCATCAAAGTCCAATGGCTTTAAGAGTCCATCTTTGATCAATCTTTGAATTCTGTTTGGATTAATATGACCTAAACACAAGTGCCAAAGATATGCATCATTAGAAGGAAACTTTCTCTTTAATGATTTTACATGAGAGTCATTATCTAATTCAGAATTGTATAATTCATGCTTATCAGGAGTTGAAATATAAAAACCATCCACAATATTGCCAGAACAAATAAACATTTTATCCTTCTTTATTGCAACATTGTCTTTCATGATAACATAATATCCATGTTTACCTAAACAAGTTGCAGAAATTAAATTCCTACGAACATTAGGTACATATAAACAGTCTTTCAATATGAAAACTTTGCAAAGAATTACAGATATGATTAGTACAACCTGAATCCACACACCAGGAATCCATGGGATTTTGTATAAAACATATTTCAAGAAGGAATGAACATTTCATACCCTTATTCTTGGCAGCTCTAAATATTGGACAATTCCTCTTCCAATGACCTTTCTCACCACAATGGAAACACTTTCCTTTAACGTTTTCCTTTTTCTTTCCCTTGTTGGCAACTCCTAAGGCAATTTTTTTACCATCTTGCTTGGTAAAGTCCTTTTTTTCTTCTTTTTACCTTTGCCTTTCGACTTAGGTTGAGAAGTAAAAGCTTCAACCATATTAGCATCAACACTGGAGGTACCAAGAACGCCTTCCACCGCTACCTATTCATTCATTAATTCAGACAATGAATAAATCTTTTTGTTCATATTATAATTAAGTCTAAATTTCTTGAATGATTCTGGTAGTGACTGAAGTATCATATCCACTTAGGATTCTCCATCAATATCGGCAGCTAAAACTTCCAATGTATTCAAATTAAAGATCGTTGTAAGACAATGCTCCCTCACTAAAGTGCCTTCAGCCATTTTGGTATTATAAATTTGCCTCATAATTTCTTGCCTAACAGAACGGCCTTGCTCACCAAACATCTCCTTCAGACTTAACATTATGTCCGAAGCTAATCCTACATATTGCATTTGACGTTGTAGAACATTTGAGATAGATGCTAGGATATAGCACTTGGCCATCTCATTAGATTTTTGCCAACGATCATATCACTGTTTTTCCTCAAGAGGAGCATCTAATGATGAAAAGTTAGGACATTGTTGAGTAAGTTCATATTTGTGCTCTTCAGTAGGAAGAATAATGTCCAAATTTTTTTTCCAATCAACATAGTTGGATCCAGTCAATTTGTTTTGATTAAGAATAGCAACAAGTGTGCTAAATGATGCCATGATTAAATTTGAAAACAATAAACATGAATATAATAAGTAAAATGGACATTATCAATTTAGCATATAAACATATAGTATAGAACCTTAATAAAACCATAATATAAAATATGCAACGACAACCCAATCCCATGTTTAAAATTCCTTAGTAGCAAGTAAATTATAAACACTATGACTGATTGAGAACTATTATCATTATTAGTGCTATCATGATAACTCTTATCAAACACTAATAATATGTCTTATTTCCTTTAGCCTCTAAGTAATAATGACATAGCTCCGTAGGGAGGTTAACATTAAATTTAGTCTAGTGTACATCATTGCCTAAAATCTATGTGAGTCATTAAGTAACTTCACGGTAGCATGGTTATTCTTAATGTAAAAACACATTTCATCCATCATTAAAAAGTTTAATCTCTAGTAGCATGAATTAAACACCCTTCGTTGGGAGCAGGGCATATATGCCAAGGCGAGGTGCTTAATCACACTACTATAAACCGACAATGGAGGCCATGAGATCCAACCCTTGTATCTCTCTCTCACTAGATGTTTTAAAATAAAGGTTTTTAATTAGAAAAGACGTGTAATCTCATACACATTTCCTTGCACTTTATCTATATGAAAACACTTAGAAAAATTCAGAATTCTTAGTTTTCAATCGATCAAATGTGTATCTCAATCGGTCGAAAAAGTTAAAAAATTCGTACTTAACAATCTGCCTAGCTCGATTGGTAGTCAATCGCTTCTCAATCGATCGAAAAAGAACATCCGATCGATCAAATAGCAATCAAATTTCAATTGAATAAAACAGATTGGTCACTATTTCACTCGATCGATCGAAACTCATGAAACTCAAATTTTCCAGAATATTTTTGAAGCAAATTTCAACAGTTTTTCATGAACAAACAACCATCATATGAACATAATAGACAGAGATTGATATCAAAACTAAATTACATTGATGCTATAGCCTTAAAATTCAATTTAACATACTTAATATCAAACTTAAACAATATCATAACATCAATATCAGTTTTCATCAAACAATAATTTCAACAACCATGCAGAAAATTAAATGTATAATCTTCTAACATCATAAAACTATTATCTTGATTCCAAAACTCACAAAACATGTTATACAAATTCGAAATTGAAGACCACTCTGATACCAATTGTTGGAAAAATACATGTTTATATCGCATACAAAACATACGTAGCGAAAAATTAACGGATCTACTTCATTCGCAATAAATAACATGTACTATGTAAATTTCAAAATATAAGAACAAGAGAGTGTATCTTAGTATGGTGAAATTCAAAATCAAAAATTAGAAGTACTTGAAAATACTCTTAATCTTCACTCCAATTCCACTTGTGCCTAAGAAGTGTGGTCTCTCATACGAACCATTTCATTCACTTACAAAATTTTGTATGTTTCTCTCCTTATAACTGATTATCTAATTAAGCTAGCCTTTTGGGCCATTCCAATTGAGTTTTAGTATGTGGTTTGGAGTGAGACCAAAAGGGGAACAAATAAGATACTTGCTCCAATGGACATTGGGCTTTTCTATCAACTCTTGACAAGTCCAAAGTTACTATTAATTATATTTAATATCACTATATAAATATAAGTGCACTCTAGGCCTTATTAATAAATTATATCCCAAGACTTTATTATACATGCAACCCCTTCATAAAATATTTGTAGTAATACAAAGTCATGAATATAGACTGCGACTTTAAAAATTACTATATCTTAATTCTTGAGTACCCGGTTTAATCCTTTTAAGTTATTCATCATATATTTTTGAAATCCAATTTCATAAGTATATGCTTTAGCAACTCCTTACTAAAGTGGTTAGGTCTAACACTTTGAATAACCGAACCCATTAAACTTATCTCAAGGAAATATTTTATATCTCTGTTAAGAGATTATGAATTCCATTTTGAGAATATATGTTTCATCAACACTAAATGTGGCTGCCCAACATACTGAGGTTTTGATCGTGACTTTAGATCTAACTCCTTATATATCAAAGCAACCTACACTTCATAATCAGGTCTATTATTCTCTCAGAGCTTGGCTTGATATTTAGCTCAAGCTTGGCTCAACTAATGAATCGAATCAAGCCAAGCCAAGTTGAGCTCAAGTTTTTATACTTTATAACGAGCTCAACCTTGAACATTATTTGCAAACTCGTATCAAACTCAAACCAAGCTTGAATATTTCTATTTTTGTTGTCAAGTCGAGCTTGAACATTCACTACTCGACAAATCTCGGCTCATTTACAGCCCTACCTGACAACCATCCTCGTCACCTTCTCCTCCCCTTCCTCCTTTTCATTTTGGTCGACAAATCCTTTTGGGTATTGATTAATTTCAAAGCGCAGGTCATAAAGGAAGTTACCACCACCTGGGATTGATTAATTTCTCACCCTTTATTCTAATTTTTTTATGTCTTACAGTAATTTTTTGAAATCAATTGCAAAATCTGGCCAGGGAAAGTATAGACCTTATTTTCTCGCCAAAGTCCCAAATCGTTAACATTTAGGAACATAGAATTTGATTTGGCTGCATTTGGCATTTTAAACATATCTTCTAGAAGTACGTTGGTGGGTTCTAAAGAGATTCATTCCAATGAGACCATGGCTTGAACTTAACCAATACCTGCAGATTGGTTGAACAACTTGAAATGGAGGGAAAGAAGGTGATTGGGATGGCATTTAGAAATTTAGAAAACCTATTTAAGTATCAATTATGAGTTGTTTTTTTTTAATAGAAAATTTTACTAGTGAATTGATGACATTGCATAATCTAGACCTTTTATTGTAAAAGAATTGTCAAAATTAAAAGAAATTTACATGAAGAGTACCGTAGGAACTCTAGAAGATCCTAATCTGCCATAATAAGGGTAGTTATGCCTGTCATCTAAGACTCAATATAACAATGACTAATAGTGGTTAAACATATGGAAAATATCCCATTGACAAGCTTTGTATAAGAAATAATCCAATCAAGAGATCAATAACGAGTATGAATGAGATCACTACCACACTACCAAATTAATTCTCCATATCGGTGCCATATCAAAGCCACTCTTAGCTATTTTTGGTAGGTGATCATTTTATTTGTTGACCATATAATCAACTGCTTCATCAAAACCATAACAAGAAACTCTCTTCCCTCTTTTCATTCAACATATCAAAAGCATATAAGAGAAATGAAGAGAATATCATTCAATCATTAATCAACTTCTATTTAATTTAAGGAAAAATTTTAATTCCTAACCTGTTTGAAACCATCTTCCTTCAACCCACCATGTGGCAATGGAAGATTCATCCATGTATAGTGTTAGTCAAATGACTTTTTTAATGAATTATATGACTTGTTTAAATAATAAACGCGAATAAACTTATAAATCAGAATTGAGAAGTATTAATGATAATCAAGCTTCATACTGCTGCTGAAACATCCAAGATGCAGGTCTAAATATCAGTATATGCAAAAACAATTCACACGAAGATTTGTCAGCAATTCGGGAAGTGTAACTAGCTGTATCATGTTTGAGTCACAAAGATCACTGTTATCTTTGTAACATTTTTTGAAATTATGTACCCAGAATCATACTTTAGGACTTCATTGTTAAGGGAAACAAGATGACAACAAGCAGACAAGAAAGCAAATACAAACGAATAAAAACTGCAGTCACAATCTGAATAACAGAGTTATCATATCACGCAGGCAATGCAAAGCTTTCCTGTGTCCACTGTGGTGGATCCATCACTGCACAGGCATCCGACTTCTCAAAATTCGCAACCTACATTATAAACCAGGTGAACATTTTAATTATCAATCAATATGTTTATAAACAAAGGCATGCAATGAGAGGGACTTTTAAAAAATAAATAAATAAATAAAGATGGTAGATAATACTTATACCATTTCATTGCAGCTAGGGCAGTAGTGATATTTATGCCAGAGGCAGTCCATTGAAGGACAAAGAAAGCAAATTCCAAGCATCATTGGCATCATGCAACCGACAACAGCTGCTAAACTTGGCTTCGATCTGGACTTAATGTGAAATATCATAATTAGAGAGGTAAGGGGAAAAGTACATTACTGTCTACCATAATAAAAAGATTACAAGGCCAGTAACATTTAAAAGACTCATTGTCAAATTTGATTGGCTCTCTAAGGAAAGAAGTATACTTATTCAATGAAACATATCCAGACCCTTCCCTATCTATTGATTGGAGCTATCCCAATGTGGCTTAATGCAGGTATAAACACAACAGACGTGAAGCAGCGAGTACAAAAGACCAAAGCTGGAAAGTGAAGTTCCCAAAAGCCAAATTGTCAAGGCCAATTAAAATGTGGGGAAGTGAACAACCAGTGATAAAGCCCCACATTTTGTAGATATAATATAGGGCATCCAAAAAAATAATATTTATAATAATAAGATATTCATCATAAGAACAGATTCCTCTGTTCTCAAGAAGGTCCAAACAAGACGTGACAACCTACCTGAATGAACAGGATTCTCAGGACAACAGCAACAGCAATGCATGTGCAGGAACTGTCAACAATTATGTAACATTGGGAAAATTCTTAGGTACTCCCAGAGTATGGAGAATAGTACTCTCTCCTCTCACATTCATGGTGAATCCTACCATAAATTTAATGAGTTGACCCCATCATGAATGTGAGAGGAGGGAGCACAATTCTCCGTACTACGGAAGTACCTAAGAATTACTCGTAACATTGATGCTTATAAAGTTATCTGCTCTCATAAGTCTTTCCCAAGACATTAAAAAACTGACATAAGAGCCCAACTACAATAAATTACTATATCACTGATAAAAGCCTCACGTGATCTTCTTGTTTCCTTCTAATGTTTATGATAATGCCTATAAGTTTGATCTTTCCGAAACAAATGTGGTTGAAAGTATTACTTGACCAAAAAGGTTGTTGAATGTATTCTCATGATTTCTGTAAACCACTTAAGGACATGGTCAATAACAAAAAATTACCCCTACCATTTTACAGGTGGTGAAAAACCTTGCTATTAAGGACCATGGTGCATTATTGACTCAGAGAAGATGATGTAACTGTATTTGTGACTAGTCCAGTTTGGCAATAAAGGATAAGCCAAGAAGACTTCCAACTTGCACAAAATGGCTAATGCAACAGGGATTTGATGAGGGCAATACCACAGAAATCTAATGCAAACAGTATGAAACCAATTGGATAATTGAGAATTAACATACAAATCCACTGTAACTTTGGAAAATTTCAAGGTACTAAGAAAGGATTGCTCTCAGTCACACATTAACTGCTACAATACTCCTCGATAGCAAGGCCCTGTCAGGGCTTCAAAGATCAAAGCAATTCTGCTATGCTAATCTAACCTAATTTGGTTCCAAAAATGGTGCTCACATGTCTCTCTCATTAAATAAAATTTTGTCTACATAAGTCAATGTTCATAAACAAGTAGGAAAATTTTCTAACCAACATAACTTTCACAATAAAAAAAATCTTGATGTGTTTTGTCTCAACACATTAAAATTATCAATCCACACACCGTTGAACAATTCAACAAGGTTTCAATCAATAAAATTCAAGTACATATAATCCTTGCCCAACAATCCATAATGCCAGAGCATTTATAAAATCATCAAAAAGAGGTTATTGTGTGATTGTATTGATAAATTGTATCAAAGCCGGCCTGCTTGATACATAAACTTTGCAAAATATGACCTCTAAATTAAACTGTAGTCACGTGATATACAATAGATAATCATCCACAATTTCACAATTCAGTTAAAATCAAATTCAACCAATATGAAATTCATAATATACTAAGGAAAATAAAATTCAAGAGTTTTTTAATTATAATTTTTTTTTTTTTGGTTACCTGATGTTAGTAAGTCCAGAACTACCGCAGTAAACGCAGTTGAAAGGAGCGGGGGTGTCGCGGTAAATAGTCTGCTGAATCGGAATACCCTTGGGATCTCCATAGACGGCGTTTGGTGGAGGCGCTCCGGCTTGGTATGGATTCTGTCCGATATAGTACGGAACTCCCATCACCACCCCTTCGTTTACCTTCGACATTTTTTCCACAACCAATTCTTCTTCTTTCTTTTGTGATGGTCGTCAAATCAAAATTCTAATCGACAATTTGTTTCTCTTGTACGTTTTTTGTTTTTTATTTTTTTTTATAGACTTTTATTGACAATGACTAAAATGTCCCCGTATTGGACGACGCGGCTTTTTGAATTGACTTTTACCGTTCTACCCTTCTAGACAAATGCATGGAAGGCTATCCTGCTTGCGGATTGACATTTGATGGCGTTGCATCAACGTCAATTCGCTTAAAATTCACGTTTCTAGAATTTACGGTTATGTTTCTTACTGGACACGGATTACCTCTAATGCTTCAATGCACTCGTTAACATGGTGCCCCAATTTTGTTATGTTCGTAAAATTTTTATAATAAATTATATATAATAAGTTGTTATTAGTTATAATTTAAATTTATTGTTGAAAGTACTTTTTTACTCATCGATAATAATTAATAAAAATTTATCACTTAAAATTTGTTGTAAAACAATTGTAAAAATATTATGGACATAGCATTTCTTTTAAAACATTATTTTGAAATCAAGACTTTTTTTTTTTTTTTTTTTAGTGAGAGGGAGATAAGACTAAATGGTCATATTGATTAGCAAGATATACATGTGTGTATCTATGTATGACCCAGCCCACTCATTAATTCTTGCATTAACGAATTTTCAAACATCAACTTCAACATTTGCTTCTCCAAATGTTTAAACACGAATAAGATTAGTGGTACCATATATTGGACTTTGAAGATTTATGCATCTAATCTCGCACTAGATGTGTTTGTCATACCAAATCTTACTTAAATGTGATTGTTTTAGTATGTTAGTATGAAATATTAAATAAAAATAATGAATATAGAATATTAATTGGATTAATAAATAAAAGGAAAAAAAAATCACCAACAATAATGTAAATAAAAATTGAAATTGGAGTTAGACAGAGATGAATAGAAATTGAGATAAAATAGAAATGAAAAAGGAGAAGCAGAAGTGGAGGAGTAGAGAGATTAAAGAACACTTTCACTGTGTGATGAGGTGGGTGGAAAATACAAATTGAAAAGGTGAAGTAATAAGCTTCGATAAAGGAAGCTGCAGCCCAATAGTAAAACTAGAGATTGGAGAGGGAATTTGATTTTTCTCCTTGTCTAAACAAGTGGAAACCAACCTCCCTCTTCAAGCAAAGGCTGAGGCCATTAATTGGGAGACTCGTTTAGTTGTTTAATGTGGTTTTGAGAATGCAGTGGTTGAGAGTGATGCCAAAGCCTTCATTGAAGCTCTTAAACCCCCTACTGATGTCATACCTTGGAGAATCTCAACCATATTAACCGATTCCCTTTTTTGGGCATCCCGTGGCCAGCACTTTGTTTTTAGGTGGTGTCCAAGGGAGTCAAACAAAGTAGCCCATGTTCTAGTTTCCTGGTGCCTTAGGCAAAATTTGTCTGGTTGTTTTGTTCAAGGTTCTGCTCCTAGCCCTTTTCTAGATGTAATTTATTCGAAGCAAATCCATGTTGTTTTTGCTACTTAGTTTTTGTTTCTTTGTGATTGTCAATAAAATTTTATGTTCATTAAAAAAAAGGTAAAACTTATGAAAGTTGGGCTTGTGTGATGATGTGTTGGGATGAGAGATGGAGAAAGACTAACACAAGGTTAGCATAGTTAAATAAATTTGAATGAAACAAGGATATGTGGGGGGGCCCAGCCAATTTCATATTCGAGATCACTCATGGTTTTGGAGGAACACTATCAAACAAGATAACATAAAACTTAGGGAAGCTAGATGATTGGTTGGAAATGGTGCTAACATTCCTCTCAATCACCTTGATTGGTTCAAGTGTCCTAAGCAAAACTTGCAAAATTCAAACTTAGGTTCTGGAACTATTGCTAATCTCATAGACCATTCTAGAGGGGTATGGAAATGTGACTTGATTAAGAAGCTTTATCCCCAAACTCAATGTGATGAAATCCAAAATAGGGGTGATCTCAGATAAACTCTTATGGAAACACTCAAGCTCTAGGGAGTATAGTGTTAAGACTGCCTATAACTTACTACTTAAGAACCATATTCCAGCCTCACACACTCAACTCAGACCATTCTAGAACCCACCAGTGGTGTGGAATTTAATTTGGAAGGTGAATTTACCCCATAAAGTTAGTCTTTTTGTGTGGAAGCTTATGCATGATAGCCTCCCTACCTTACTTACCTTGTAAAACATAGGTATTCCTACTAACAACACATGCCCTATATGCAAGGAAAAGGAGGAATCTACTTCCCATTCTTGTTGGAAAAATTAGTTTTGCATCTCATACGAAACCCACAGCGAAAGCAACACAAGGATCTAATTCATTCACGAGAGATAACATGTAACCTTGAATCCTAAAACAAAGAAAAGAAAACGTACCTTGATGCAATGAGATTCAAAAACAAAACTTGAGAATACCTTCAATCTTCATCCTAATTCCACATGGTGCCCAAGATGAGTGGTTTCTTAACCAGCTCTTGTGTACGTTGATTTTCCTTTTGAAAAGTGTTTTTCCAAGATTCTGTAGAGAAAAACTATTTTCTCTTCTTTTAATCATACGTACATGTTAACTACCATAGCAGCTACTTTATTTAATAACTCTTATTAAATAAAAACTGATTATCTAATTTGGTTAGCCTTTTGGGCTAGCCCAATTGGGCATAAGTGTGTGACTTGGGATGGGACCAAAGGGACTAACAAGGTTCTAGCTCCAATGGGCCTAAGACTTATCTGTCAACTCTTGATAAGATCAAAGTTACCATTAATTATATAATAAATACCAGTATAAAAATATAATTGCACTCTAGCCCTTATTAATAAATTATTTCCCAAGACTCTAATATGATATCATTTGACCCCTCTATGAAATATCCATAGTGAACAAAGTCATAATAAACTGTTGCTTTGTAAACAACTATTTTATTCCTTGAGTACCCAGTTTAATCTTTTAGTTATTCATATTTATGAAATCTAATTTCATAAAATATGAACTTTAGTAACTCTTACTTAAGTGGCTGGCCCTAAATAACCAGTTCCCATTAAACGTATCTCAAGGGGATATTTCATGTCCCTATAGAATGAGATTATGGATTCCATTTTGAGAATATGTGTCCCCTTCCCCTTAACACTACATGTGGTTACCCAACATAGTGAGGTTTTAACCATTAATTAGATCTCACTTCTGATATATCAAAGTAATCTACATTTCATAATTGAGTTCACTATCCTCTTAGGATTGAGAGTTTATGAAATTAAAAGTCGTGAGATTAATTATTCATGTGACAGTTGTTAATTGAACTGAATAACCAGTTCCCATTAAACTTATCTCAATGGGATATTTCATGTCCCTATAGAATGAGATTATGGATTCCATTTTGAGAATATGTGTTTCCTTAACACTACATGTGATTACCCAACATACTAAGGTTTTGACCGTTAATTAGATCTCACTCCTAATATATCAAAGTAACCTACATTTCATAATCGGGTTCACTATCCTCATTGGATTGAGAGTATATGAAATTAAAAGTCGTGAGATTAATTATTCATGTGACAATTGTTAATTGAATAATTAATGTCGCAGCGGTCCTGTTCAATACGTCTTACACACTTAAGACATATCAACACATCAATTAGAAGTCTCCACTTCCATGATCAAGACAAACCATCTTAGTTGATGCGTTATAGTCTTCGCAGATGAAACATCCAATTTCATCACTAACTACAAACTATATTTTAAGTTTACAAGGAACTTGTAATTTGTATCTTCTGTAATTAAATCACATAAATCACATACAATGCATCTCAAAGACTATGATAATGTCTAATTAGTTCATTTTCAAATAGTCTCATATAATTAAACAATTTAATTATTTATAACATGCTAATAACTTAGATTTTAGGGCACAAACCCTAACAATTCCTTCACTATTCTTTTGCTAGAGCCTGCTAGCATGGATCTACACTAGCAGTTCACACTTCTAACTTAAGAGATTCTTCAGTGCAAACTTGGATTAGTAATATCTTGAGCTTGGACCAAGATATGATGAACTATATCCAAGCTATTTTGACTTATCTCTAGACTACCTGAAATCATAGGAATCTTGTTATTCATGAAAGCAAGGATCATAATCCTATGGAAGTCATACTTGCAGGTTTTAGGATGCTTTTAGTAGAACAAGCATGCAAAGAAGAAGATTTGTTCAACCTCCTTTTGCAAACCAGAACCTCAGAGGACCTTGGGATCTATTAATCAAGATTGTTGGACTTAGGAAAAGAAGGACCATGAGAATTGCTTTTGCTTATAAAGCCATTAATATCCAAGGAATTTCCATTTTCTCGAGTGCAACCAATTGTGTAGTAGCAAATACTAGCTAGCTACAACAAAAGTGGGCTATCAGGGGCGGCTCCACTTGGAGCCCAGGGGGTTCAAATGAACCCCCTGAATTGAACCCAAAAAAAAAAAATTTATTATAATATTTTTTATTTTTATTTTTCCTGTTTTGACATTTAAAATAAAAATTTGAACACCTTAACCTTAAGCACAATTGAAATAAACTTAAATATAATCATTTTGACAATATCTTGATCTTTTTAAACACGGAAAAATTTCAATAACAAATTAATTAGATCTAAAATCTGGGAAAAAATTTTAATTAGCCCAGCAACAAAAGTAGAATTTGATAATCTTAAACCTTAGAAAAAACTCATTTAGATCATAAGAAATTTTAGATAAATCAATCAAATGGAAAATTAGTAGATAAATGATTGCATGACTATATACATTGAAACAAATGTAGCTAGTAAGATTGATAATGAATATATCAAGCAACAATTTCAAAATACGAAATATCATAAAAGGCAATTGTAAAACTTAATATATTAAATAATTTTTTCTTTTTTTTGGTGATGTCGATATTTTTAGTTTATCTTTTGTTTAAAATTTTGTATAATTTATATTTCTTATTGAACCCCCTAGAAAATAATCCTAGAGTCACCACTGTGGGCTATGGTGACGAAATCTAGTGAGGAAAAACAATTTCATCACCAAATGATAACATTTAGTGATGAAAAGAAGAATTGGTCACCAAATATTATAAAAATTTTAAAATTGGTGACGATATCAATATTTCATCACCAAAGATGTACAAATTGGTGACAAAATATTTATTTCGTCACTATAGGTCATGAAAAAAAGGCAAACCTAGGGTGACGAAATATTCATGTCACCAAAAACTTACTAGAGGTGACGAAATTCTAAATTCGTCACCCAATATTAGGATGTAGGTATTTTTTGTGACGAAATAAATTTTCGTCACCTATTGTTTAACCAAAGACTAATTGAAGGGTGACAAAATTCCAAATTCATCATCCAATATTAAGATGGAGGTGTTTTTGGTGAAGAAATAAGTGTTCGTCACTTATTGTTTACAAATAATTAAGGATGACCATGGGCAAGGTATACCCATGTATACCTGACCCAATTAATTTATCCATGCATATCTGATTACCTTACCCAATTAGTATCCATACCCAATTGTTAGCCGGTTTGTTTATCCATAGATATCCATACCCTACCCAAAGTCAATTTTTATAAAATCACCAAATATGCTAAAAAACCACTAAAAGGACCAATATATCCTCAAAATCTTTAAAATAAGCAAAATACCCATGAAACCTTTAAAATGACCAAAATACTCCTACAATCTCTAAAATCACCAATTATGCTAAAAATCCACTAAAATGACCAAAATACCCATAAAATAACCTCGAAAATGACCAAAATACCCCCAAAATCACCAAATATGCTCAAAAACCACTAAAAATTACCAAAATATCCCCTAAACCTAATAAATGATCAAAACCTCCAAATCCTAAAAAATGACCAAAGTACACACGGAACTTAAAAAATGACCAAAATACTCTTGAAACCTAAACTTTGGCCAAAGTACCCTCGAAACAAAAAAAAAAAAAAAAAAAAAAAAACGAAAACCCTAAACTTAAAAAATAACCAAAATACCTCCGAAACCTAAAAACTTATCGAAATAGCCTTGATGCTTGAAAATGACCAAAATACCCCTAAGCATTAAAAAAATGACCAAAATACCCCCCCCCAAAAAACCTAAAAAATGACTAAAATACCCCTGAAACCTATAAAATGACAAAAATGGCCCTAAAACCTATATGATGATAAAAATATACACTAAACCTAAAAGATGATCGAAATACCCTTAAACCTAAAAATGACTAAAATACCCTTAAATGACCAAAATACTCATTTTTATAATTTAAGCTATTTTGGTCATTTTTTAGGTTTAGGGAGTATTTTGCTTATTTTATAATTTAAGTTTCAGGGGTATTTTGGTCATTTTTTAAGGTTTTGAGGGTATTTTCGGTTATTTTTTATGTTTAGGGAGGTATTTTGGTAATTGTTATATTTCAAGGGTATTTTGGTCGTTTTTAGGTTACATGGGTATTTTTGTAATTTTTAGGTTTTGGGGGGTATTTTTGTCATTTATTAGGTTTAGGACGTATTTTTTTTTTCACTTTAGGTTTCACGGGTATTTTGGTAATTTTTAGGTTTTTGGGTGTATTTCGGTCATTTCTTAGGTTTATGACACACTTTTTGTCATTTTTAAGTTTCGGGGGGGTATTTTGGCCATTTTAAAGGTTTTGAGGGTATTTCGATTATTTTTTAGGTTTATGAGGTATTTTGGTATTTTTATTGTTTCTAGGGATATTTTGGTAATATTCTAAGTTTAAAGGGTATTTTGGTAATTTTATGATTTTAGAGGTATTTCACATTTTTTAGGTTTAGGGTGCATTTCGGCAATTTTAGAGAATTTTAGGAGTACTTTGGTTATTTGCAAGTTTTGGAGGCAATTTGGTAATTTTGATTATTGGGTAATTGAGTTGGTTAGGGTTTACCCATAATAATATGATTGAGTTAAGTTTGGATAAGATTTAATTAGTTAAATGGATAATAATGGGTAAATGGAAAAATTACACCCAATTGGCATGAAAATTGGTATGCATGTTAAGAATATATAGAATATGTAATTCAACGGTTGGATTTTAAAAATATGAATTCAATAGCAAGTTATTGGGTGGTGTAACATTTTTTGAGTTACATTAATGTGTAACTTGAACCAAGCCCTATATTTCTTAATTCGATGTGAATTTTGACAAATCTACCATTAGATTACATTACTTTCACATATTTTTCATGCTTACAAAATTTCAAGGTGATCAAAGATTAATAATCATGTCATCAATCAATTGTTTAAATTCAAGTTTTTGTAGTTTAAAATAACGCATAAAAGATGAGTTTAAAGATCAAATGGTAAACTACATCCGATTGGAATAAAAATTGGCGTGCATGTTAAGAACATATAGAAAATGTAATCTAACGGTTAGATTTTCAAAATATAAATTCAATAATAAGTTATTGGGTGGTGTAACATTTTTTAGAGTTACATAAGGTGTAACTTGAACTTAGCCCTATATTTCTTAATTTAATGTGAACTTTGACAAATCTACCGTTAGATTACATTATATTCATATATTTTTCATGCTTACAAAATTTCAAGGTGATCAAAGATTAATAGACATGTCATTAATCAGTTGTCTAAATTCAAGTTTTTATAGTTTAAAATTACGTTTAAAAGATGAGTTTAAAGATCAAATGGTAAATTACACCCGATTGGCATGAAAAATGGCATTCATGTTAAGAACATATAGATTATGTTATCTAATAGTTGGATTTTCAAAATATGTATTCAATAATAAGTTATTGGGTGGTGTAACATTTTTTTAGAGTTACACCAAGTTTAACTTGAACTCAGCCCTATATTTCTTAATTTAATGTGAATTTTAAAAAAATTTCTGTTAGATTACATTATCTTCATATATTTTTCATACTTACAAAATTTCAAGATGATCAAAGATTAATAGTCATGTCATCAATCAATTATTTAAATTTAAATTTTTTTAGATTAAAATAACGCATAAAAGATGAGTTCAAAGATCAAACGGTAAACTACATCCGATTGGCATGAAAATTTTCATGCATGTAAAGAACATATAGAAAATGTAATCCAACGGTTAGATTTTCAAAATATAAATTCAATAATAAGTTATTTGGTAGTGTAACATTTTTTAGAATTATACCAAGTGTAACTTGAACCCAGCCATATATTTCTTAATTCGATGTGAATTTTGAAAAATCTATCGTTAGATTACATTATCTTCATATATTTTTGGTGCTTACAAAAGTTTAAGGTGATCGAAGATTAATAGGCATGTCATCAATCAATTTTCTAAATTTAAGTTTTTGTAGTTTAAAATAACTTATAAAAGATGAGTTTGAAGATCAAATGGTAAATTACACTCGATTGGCATAAAAATTGACATTTATGTTAAGAACATATAACCTATGTAATCCAACGGTTGGATTTTGAAAATATGAATTCAATAATAAGTTATTGGATGGTGTAACATTTTTTAGAATTATATCAGGTGTAACTTGAACCCAGTCTTATATTTCTTAATTCAATGTGAATTTTGAAAAATCTACCGTTAGATTACATTATCTTTATATATTTTTTATACTTACAAAATTTCAAGGTGATCAAAGTTTAATGGGCATGTCATCAATCAATTTTCTAAATTCAAGTTTGTTTAGTTTAAAGTAACGTATAAAATATGAGTTTAAAGATCAAATGGTAAATTACACCCGATTCCTAGTTAATCCTGCGTTTTACTATTTTTTGATTTTTAGTTATAATTGAATTGGATCAGTGATTGGTTCCTAGTTGAACCGGAAAGTCTGGTCTAGTTTTTAAAACCATAATAATGCCTACTGTGGTTTTAAAAACCGATACGAACAAGGAACCAAAAAAGTGACTGGTTACCAGTTTTTTGGTCCAACTGGTGATGTCATAAATATTTATTTTATTATTATAAAAAGAAAAATATAATAAGTTTATTACTAATAATATGTTGGTAAAAATTTGTAAAAGATTTATGTGGGTTTTCGCATCTTATATTTTGAAAATAAAAATAGCAAAATGTAAAAACATAACATTTAGTGATACTTTCATCTAGATTTAATTAATTTTCTTCAAAATGGACCATCACATATGTTGAATTGTAATCTTAAAAATAAAATGTTTATTATTTATTTATATTTATATATATATATATATATTAATGAATTAATGTTAGAGAAAAATTAAGTACTTTTTAAATTTATTCACTTATTTAATTAAAAAATACTATTTTTTTTTTCCTAATCATAATTATTATAAGAAGGAAAAAAAAAAAAAAAACTAAATTCCATGAATATCAAAGCTAAATCATGATTATCAAGTAGTTGTGGTAATATATATATATACATATATATAATAATGTTTTTGAGAAGTAGTATGTAGTACAATGTACACTTAACCAAAAAAATAAAATAGTATAATGTACAGTATTGCAAGTAAAACAAAAACTAAAGGCTTAAAAGAATCTCAAAATTATGCAGCACTCATTCATTCTATATTAAAAACTAAAAAACAAATGTGCGGCTCTCATTGATTTGTTGTGTATACAAATAGCAATAGCAGACTAGCAAAACAGTAAAGCACACAGTTTGTAAACTAAAAGTAGAGGTTCATTTTTTTTCTTTTGAGGAGTGAGCAGCACGTAGTGAATTTTTTTGATTTCTTTTCGCGCGATGACCAATTTTTAGGTGGGTTCTAAATTTTTTAGGTGTCTTTTTTTTTTTTTTTTTTTTTTTTTTGCATTAGTTTTTATTGGATAAATTTCTATACAGTATTTTTGGTATTATTACTTAAGTTTCTCTCTTAAAATTCTTCCACGTGACTACTTAATTTTAAAAATACACTTTCATCATTAAAAAAAAAAAAAAAATACATGATAAAATCTTAAGAGAGTGATCTAAAGAAAAGCATCTAAGTAACAACATCTAAATATTGTAGTTAAGTCTTTCTCTTTTTTATTTGTGTAAAAAAAATACTGTTACTCTCTCTTTCTCCTCCCATAGACAAACCCATGCCTCTCAGCCTCTCCCAGAAAGATTGGTAAGCTCTCTCTCTCATCAATCCTCTCTCTCTCTCTCTCTCATCACTCTTCTCTCTACCTCTCTCTCATGTTAAACTTGGTGACTTTGTGGATTATTTTTTCTTCTTTCAGGATTAGCAGGATATTGATTTTGGGATTAGAGAAGGTGTTGATTTTAGGACATAGCTTTCGGGATTGGAGAAGGTAATCAAGTCTTTCCCTATTGATTTTTTGAGATATGGAACAACAATCCCTATTGATTTTATATATATCATTATGGATTTTGGACATTGCTTTTATAATTTTTTTTCCCCCTTCTTGTGTGTGCATGAATGTGTCTATTAAATAAATGCAATTTTGTGACTTGATATGTTAGATTTTTAAGTTTAATTTTTGTGGGTTTTGTTAGTTTTTGTTTGGTGCTGAATCAGTTTGTGGGTTTTTCTGGGACCTTAAAGATTAAATCTTTATTTATTTTTTTAGGCTAATTTCTGTGTACCTGAAATGCTTGTTTTATGGGTTTCTATGTTTTTGTGTGCTTACTTCACTTGTCAATAACATTGGTTTACTTGTTAATATCATTTTCAAAATCAAACTCAACAATTTATTTTGATACAATTAATATCAAAATCATATAACCTTTTACATGACATTGAAAAACAATGTATGCACAATATTCATATACATATTTATCAACAAAAAATAAAATATCCATATGCATACAAAAATAATAAAGAGAAATGAACAAAATGTGTCAGCTGCATTCTAAACCATCAAAAGAACATTTGTGTGTAGCCTTCTTTATTTCACACCCTCTATGCACATTTTTATACTCTTTTTAGTTTCTTCCCCCCCCCCCCCCCCCCCTTTTCTTTTGATTTCTAATAGTTTCTATTGGCATATAGGTTCAAATTATAAGAAAGTGCTCTAAAAAAAAAAAAACTCACATACGTGAATAACATGAAACTAATATAAAATGCTCAATGTAGTGAGCATATTTTATAAAAGCCTTTTAAAGATTCAATAACTTGGGCACCTAGCATGCAGATGAAGAATTTAAATAGAAACTTTGTGTTAATCTTGTGAGACACTTTGAAACAACATCATTCTAAATAGAAAGGAAACTAAAAAAAAAAAATGAAAAACTTTTCTAGATAGCCATTAACAAAAGCCAAAATGAAGAAATATAAATAAAGGGAACCAAAAGAAAGTCTCATTTGTCATATTAGATGCAAAATTATTGAATTCAAAAAAGAAAAAAGAAAGAAAGAAAGAAAGAAAAAAGAACAGTTTGACATTAAAGAAGAGAAATAAATACCAAGCAAATAGAAATTGCCATGTGACTGTATTTTTGTGTTAATGGTGGTAGCTGTTTTTTTTGTTTAATGGTGGTGGTGAGTTTTTTGTTTATGATAGTGGCTAGGTTTTTGTGTTAATAGTGGTGGTTGTGCTTTTTGTTTAATGGTGGTGGTTGGGTTTTTTATTTATGGTAGTGGCTGGGTTTTTGTGTTAATGGTAGTAGCTATGTTTTTTTTATTTAATAGTAGTGGTGGGCTTTTTGTTTATGGTGGTAGCTAAATTTTTTGTTTATTATGATGGCTAGGTTTTTTGTTTATAGTAGGGTTGGGTTTTTGAGTTAATGGTGATGACTGTGTTTTTTGTTTAATAGTGGTGGTGGGTTTTTTGTTTATGACGGTGGTTGTGGCTGTGGTTTTTGTTTAATGGTGGTAGCTAATTTTTTTTTTTTTTAATAGTGTTGGCTAGATTTTTTATTCGTTGTGGTGGTTGGGTTTGTGTTTATGATGGTGGCTGGGTTTTTGTTTTGAATTTCAATTTATTTGTTTTGTTTTTAAATTGGGATTTTTCTGCATTCTTTATAATTCTTCCATGGTTTGCAATGTGGGCGTTTGGCTCTTATTTGATGAGAATGTTGTGGGTCTTATTTCTTTGATAGATTGGCTTCATATGATGTTGCACTATGATTATTTTGTCTAGTTTGTTATTGGGTATTTTGTGGACTTTTTCTGCATTTTCTTACTAATAATAATCTTTTTTTTTTGGTAGTGCATCTTATCAGGGATATAGGTTTGCAGTCTAGTTTGTTATTGATGTATTTTCTTTAAACTTGTGCAGATATGGGATTGGTGGCAAAAAGATAGTTTTTGTTGGACTACTTGAACTCAAATAATTTTTTGTAAAGTTTGGAAGCTAAGACATCATTTGTATATAAATAGTTGTAATTACTTTGTGAACATCTTTATTGCATTTTTAGATTGTATGGATGTTTGTTTTTATGGATTTGGTTAGAAATGAATGGATGTTTGTTTTAATGGATTTGGTTAGAAATGAATAGGTTAATGTAATGGCAAGTAAATGTAAAGAATATTAATAAAAATAAAATAAAATTGGTGAGATCATTTTCGTTGCCATATCTGACTAAAGCATAAATTGATGACGAAATAATTTGTCACCTAATCTATTGAAATATATATATATATATATATATATATATAAAATAATCGGTGATGCAAAACTTCGTCACCTAATCTATTGAAATTGGGAAAAAAATACATTTGGTGACGAAGTATTCCATCACTGAAAATAAGGTTTAGTGACGAAAATATTAGGTGACAAAAAACTTTTGTCACCCATCATTTTTTATTGGTGACAAAAAAATTTCGTCACCTATCATTTTTTTATTGGTGTGAAACATTTTCGTCACCAATACATTTGGTGATGGAGCTTAGGTGACGAATGCTGTTTCATCACCATTTCATCACCATATGTATTCGGTGACTAAATAAGGACATATTGTGACGAAAGGTTTCGTCACTATAGTCCACTTTTGTTGTAGATAGTGCAGCAATACAGGAGGCACTTGTGGAGGCAGCCTTGACAGCTAAAAGATTAAGTTTTTGCAAATTTTTGTTTCTATGTAGTAACAATAGCGTAGTGCAAGCTTGTAATTCAATATGTATTAACAGATGGCAAGAAATGGCTATGGTTGAAGACCTTAGAACTTTACAACAATAAGGTATTGTATGTAAAGCATTTTGTGTTCCTAGAGCCATTTTGGGCTCAGTTTATTGTATAGTTGATCTAGCAGCAACCATATTAGGACACCACAACTGGGTTATCCCAGGTCTTTTGTAACTGCTTTTGTTTTATTGGTATCTAAAATAATTTTTTTTTTTTTTTAAATCTTTAGGGCCAATTTTTTACTAGCTATTAAAAAACAAAAATGAACATTTTTGGGGAATATAAGGTAGCTCCACCCCTGCCTGCATAATAGTCTTTACAATGTGGCCAACAACCCCCCAACATCCATAACTTCAATAGCTTGGATAGTCAGGAGGGAGTCGCCCTCTAAAATAATTTTCTCTAAGCAAAAAAGGGAAATTGTATTATGAATTAAATATTATTAACCTTGTAACATTAGAAAGCATACCAAGCTTAATTTGCAATTGTAAGAGACCACAACTTCAACCTACTAAAATTTTTCATTTAGGCCAAACTGACATGAAGCAGTGAGACTATGTTATTGTCTTTCAAAATTATGGTTCAACTAAGGATAACATTCCCTGTAGATCAAGGGATTTACATTTGAAGTCGTCACTTATTCTAATTAAAGAAAAAAATAAAACAATAAAAATAAATTGATTTTTTTTTTTATGGAATTGAAAATTTACATTTGATAAAAAGATAAAAAAGAAATACATCACCTTCATCCTATATACAATCTAAGAAAATACATGCCTTTGATTTCAAGTTACATTCTAAAAAATGAAAATTACATATGATAAAATCTATTCTACAAACCATAGACCTAAGATTGTAGGCTAAGGTATAAAGTGAAAAAGTGTTAGACGCCCACCTCACTTGGTGAATTGATCTTCTAAAAAAGGGAGTTCATGAATCCATGTCATGCAAGAAAAGCATTTTAACATGTGACAAACAAGTAAACAACTTGTTACAGTGTGAAATCAAATTAAAGATTAGGGTTTTCAAAAAGAGTTTTGAGATGTGATTTTATTTTATAAACCCTAAGTGGATCTAACATGTTCACGCGATTTATCCCATATCATTGAAGGCAAACATCATGACATCAATGGTGGAGCCAAGAATTTATCTTTGGGGGGCCAAGTTAAAATGTAACCATTAAATCATTTACACAGTATTTGTTATGTATAGTAATGTAATTAAAAAAATAAAAAATAAAAAAAAAATAAAAAAAGAAAAAAAAAAAAAGAGAAGAAGAAGAAGAAAAGAAAAGAGACAAGCTGGTCTAGTGGTTTTTAAGACCTCATTAGATCCATGAGATATGGAGTTCAAAACTCCTAACCAACATTTTGGGGTAATAAGGATTCTTCTATGTAATTACTTGATTTCTGTGGGACAAGGGGGACTACACATACTTAGGGGATTATTCAAACTATAGAATAGCTTTTGGCACCCACATTAGCCAACAAAAAAGAAAGAAAGAAAGAAAATGTTTAAAAAAATCTATTAATATTTTCAACAAACAAAAGAAGTATTTTACAAATTAATAGATGCATAACAAAAATTGTGAATAAAGCTAAATAGATATTTGTCAAAATTTATTATTAATATTAATATTACACCTTTTACCTATATTTGATCAAAATCAAAGTGTTAAAAAAAAATGGCATATCTTGTCTTAATCTCCTAAGAATAGCTTAAAGGAAAAATGGGAATTTATTTGACTTTTGAATTGAGTGATGAGAAATCTAAGTCATTTTAGTCTTATTTTATTTTAATATTTTAATTGAATGGAAAGTTAAAGTTGGAATAAGATTGTACATTATGAACCATTATAAAAGAAAGTTAGTGATATAATTTAAAAGACTATGAGTTCCAAATACTAAAAACTATCTTCCCACACACATATAAATTAATTTTGTAGGAGCTATCTAATATATATATATATTGTGGGTTTGGATCCACATTTCAAAACCCATGTTTGTGTTTCTTTTATTTTTTTTTTTCCCTGGACGCGCGTCTGACACTATTCATTGTTCATGAACAGTGATTTTAGGCTTATGAACAGTGCCAATCGTGTGAACAATAATTTTTTAATTTTTTTTTATTATTTTAAGTACTATTCACACATTTAAAAATTATTTTGTTACAGTGTTTTCAGTTTTCATTTTTTAATTTCAACAAAATAAGTTCTATTCAAACAGACCTATATAATCAAAATAAGCTATATTATTAAAAACATTCCTGGGCTTTGGGGCTAGCCCCTCAATGGCCCCGCCACTACATGACACATCATAAATTTGAAGTTTGAGGATCTAAACTATTCAGTTTAGGGATTTATACCTAAATGCGAAGGGGGAACCTTGAATGCTTTAAATGTAAGTGCAACACACATTCTTACTTCAAGCTTGGCATTCGGGCAGCACTTTGATTTGGTTTGGGTCGAGACTAGCTTGTTGCATCAATTTGGGACAGGTGGCTCCTCCTTGGATCAACAATGCAACACCTCTTCTCTTTGAAGTTTTCTTTGAAGATGCTCTCGTGTTCATTGTGTTCTTCGAAGATTCAGGCAAAGTGATGACAAATCTTTGAGTTGGGAGGCTATCTTTAAGTTGTTTGCTATTGAGAAAGGCGTGAATTGACATAAATGATCAACAATCATCTTAGTGGATTTCTCTAATAGCTCTCAAATGATTTCAATGTGCTTTGTGAATTGGTTGCTCGCGGGGGGGGGGGGGGGGGGGGGGGTGGTGGGTGTTTGTGGTGGGTGTGTGGGATTGGGATTTATAGAGTAGATTCATGCTAGTCAGCTAGTTTTTAGTTTTCCTGCTTCATTTATTTTTCTGTTGGGCTTAACGCCATCTTGTAGAATCGTGGCCCAGCTGAGGAATTTTGGTTGGGTTTTTGAATCCATGCCATGAGGAATCTGACTTGCTAGTATTAGTACTGTTGGGCCAATCTAATTATCATTCGATACCTTTAGGGCTGTTTTGGTATCATTTGCACAACTCAGGTTGTTTGACTCTTCCTTTTTTTTTTTTTTTTTGAAAGCTACTCTTCCTTTATACATTGCTTAAATCAAAAGATAATGTAATACAATTCCCATGTCTCTCTCTCGCTTGGTAAATACAATATTCGAATCAGTATAAACAATGCCAATTCTAAATAATCTAATACTTAAACGATGCATAAAGCAGTAAAGGTGCCGTGCAAGAAGCTATGTATGACTTTGCTTCAAATAAATAAATTATATATATATATATATATATATATTTATTTATTTATTGTTTTGCTTCCAATAAATACTTAAATAGTGCTTAATACGATGAAAATGCGTACCCAACAACATTAGTGAGAGGCACGCCCATAGCCACTAGGGGATGTTCCCGTCGTGCAGATATGAGCACGTCATAGCTACCAAACTCATCCCGTAATATGCAGAGAATGAATTGGGAAAGCGGCTAAAACATACCATTTTAATTTGTATTTTAATCATACCATGTTTGTAACCTGAACTTTAGGTTTCAAACAAAAAAAGCCATGGATATAACAAAAAAAACTGCAACAATTTTACAACAATCCTAAATTAGCATATAATGTTATTAAAAATAGGATAAAGTTTGGCTCTAAACTTTGTTGTAGCCTAAGATTACAACTTCACTCAATATACTTTTAATAAATATAGATATTTTATTATATTTTCTTCTTATATCCTCTTATACTTACAAAATTTTTAAAAGATCAAAGATTAATAGTTTTGTTATCAATAAATTGTTTAAATTGCAAGTTTTTGTAATTTAAAATTATACATAAAAGTTAAGTTTGTGGAGCATTTAGTAAATAATATCTTATTGACACAAAATTTGACAGTTATGTTAAGAGCATAAAGAATATAAAGAATATAAACCATTGCAATGGTTTATCACTCTCAGACAGAGAAGGGCCAACCTTTGATCTTAAGGATGATATGGCCACGCCAGAATTCATCATTGCAGCAAAATTCTTCACAAGACGAGCGCTAAATATGGAAGCTATAGCTTCAACCTTTAAGCCTTTGTGGAGATCAAAAAATGGATTTAAAATTAAGAATATGGGCAACCACATTGTCCTTTTTATTTTTGATAGTAAACTTGAAGTTGATACTATTCTCGAGAATGAGCCTTGGAGCTTTGACAAACACCTCATGGTGTTGCAACGCTATGACAAGGACATGCCAATTGAAGAATTGAAGTTCAATCGTACTATGTTCTGGGTGCAAGTACATGATATCCCTGTGAGGTTCATGAATCAGAAGGTGGCGGAGGGAATTTGTAGTACTGTTGGAACGGTCATCAAGAAATCTGAAATAGAGGGGGAGAGAGGCAGTTTCATGAGAGTTCGGGTTAGGCTGGACATTACTATTCCATTAAGCCGTGGAAGAAAGGTGTCACTGAGGCAAGGGAAGGAACTATGGGTGTCGTTTAAATACAAGCACCTACCAAACATTTGCTATTGGTGTGGCTATCTCAACCATGATGATCGGGACTGTGAAGCCTGGGTAAAGAGTAAAGGTTCCCTCAAAGAAGAAGACAAGCAGTTTGGGCCTTGGTTAAGGGCAGCCCCAGTTAGTCGAGCACAAAAAATCGTGGTCATTGTACCAGGTTTCTACAAGAAGACGAAGGGTGTTTCTTCTATTCCTAAGAGTCCAATACCTACCAAGGAAGCTCAAGTACACAGCACGGCGGATCAACCACACCACAAGGCACCGTCTGATGTGGAAAAAATTCAAAGGGACTCACCAACGGTGCAATCAATGGAGTCGGTTACAGAGGGACAGAATAAATGCTCCCCTGATTTTTAGCAGCCATTTGATTATGTTGAGCCGTTGGAGAATGGAATTACTGATAAGGGAAGAAACAAGGAATTTAATGAGGCACGGAATGATACCCCTTCCTTTTTTAGTCCGAATTTAACTCCTCCCTATAAGAAAATCTATCTCAATAATACTCCTATTAATTCGGTGCATCAAGAGTCTTTCCTTTCTAAGCTTGCTGAGATTGATGAGGGTTTATCAAAATTAAGTGCTGTGTCTCTTCCTAATTATGAGGGTACAAGAAAATAGCATTCAAGTCACGAAATTAATGAGGAAGTCAAGGAAACGGCTAGGGTTTGTCAAGGTCAGGGGTCTGAAAATCATGCACCACATAGTGAAGAAGCTATAGGGCAGCAAGGAAAAAAACACGTGCAGCAACAAGGAACATGGAAACATATGACCAACCCTGCTGTAACACGGAGAACCAAGAGTAATGAATGCAAAGAAGAACTGGTGTTACCAACAAAAAAGGAGTCATGAACAGCTCTCTTATCTCAATGGCTTACCAAGCAAAAAACGTGTGGTTTCTGTTGAGATTAATCCTTCAATACTGGCGGAGGCTGATGAATAGCCCCGCCCATCACAATGAGTCTCTTAGTATGGAACTGTTGTGGGCTTGGGAACCCACGTACAGTGAGGGAGCTTGGAGATTACATCCGAGCATAAGATCCTACTGTCGTGTTTTTAGCCAAGACATGGACAGATGATGCAAGGCTAGATCAAGTATTGCGTAATTTTGATTTTAGAAATAAGTGGTCAGTTGCTAGTGGAAAATAGAGGAAGGGGTTTGGTTTTGTTGTGGAAGGAAGAGATTAAAATCATAGTGGAAGACTCATCAAAGTATTGCATTGATGTGCTTGTTGGAAAAAATACCCCACAGGAATGGTGATTCACTGGTTTCTATGGTGAACCAGTTACAGCTAAAAGACATGAGGCTTGGGAAAAGCTTCGAACACTCAATGACAAGCCAGACATCCCGTGGCTGTGTGCGGGGGATTTCAACGAAATTACCAGACAAGAAGAAAAGGTGGGAGGAGCTATTCGTGCTCATAGTCAAATGCAAGCTTTCCAGGACGTTATTGATGAATGCAGATTTATGGATTTGGGTTTTATTGGGCCAAATTTCACATGGAGCAAGCATTATTTAGATGGGCACTCAATATGGGAGAGACTTGATCGTGGACTAGCTACTAATCAATGGTTCATGAAGTTTCCTGGTACTTGGGTTCATCACCTTCCTTGCCTTTCCTCGAATCATTGCCCCTTGTTAATCAATCCGATAGGTATTGAGATTCCTCCCTATAAGAAACCTTTTCGGTTTGAAGAGATGTGGCTATCAGATAATCGTTGTGGAGAGGTAGTTGAAGCAACTTGGAGGTCCTGTGTAACAAGAGATCTAAATAGAGGAATTCTTGGAAAAATTGACAAGTGTGGCAAAGACTTAGAATGGTGGAACTATAATGTGTTTGGAAATGTCCGGAGGGAATTGAGAAGGAATAAGGAAGAGCTCATTGAGGAGGAAGCTGTGGCTGTGAGAATGGGCAGCAATTTTTGAATAAAACAATTGAAGGAAGAGATCAATATATTGATGGACAGAGAAACTAGAATGTGGAATCAACGCTCTCGTATTCTTTGGCTGAAAAATGGAGATGGTAACACAAAATTTTTCCATACCCGGGCTTCACATCAATTTAGGAAAAATATAATCTTGGGAATTAATTATCCACATGGTGTTTGGAAGGTGGAGCCAAATGATATTGGGGAGGTTCTCATCAATTTTTACAAGGAGCTTTTCACCTCCTCAAATCCGACTCCACATGATGCTGCCATAGACCAAATTCCACATGTAATTTCAGAGGAGATGAACAAGGAGTTGTGCAAATTTGAGGAGTGGGAAGTAGTTCAAGCTTTGAATTCAAGTACACTCCCACACCCAGTAAATCATACCTTTATCACCCTTATTCCAAAAAAGAAAAACCCTTCTTTTGTTTCAGAATTTCGTCCCATAAGTCTATGTAATGTTCTTTACAAGATTTTCTCTAAAGTTCTTGCAAATAGGCTAAAAAAACTTCTCAATTCTGTCATTACAAAGCACCAATCAACTTTTGCTAAAGGGCGCCTCATTACTAATAATATCCTTATTGCCTTTGAAATACTACATTGTATGAAAAATTATAATTCTGGCTCAAAGGGGTTCATGGCCTTGAAGCTTGACATGAGTAAAGCTTATGATAGAGTTGAATGGGTGTACTTGGAATTTTTGATGAGAAAAATGGGGTTTTGTGAACAATGGATAGGCCTAATCATGGTGTGTGTGAAAAAAATCACTTACTCTATATTAGTGAATGGAGAACCGAAAGGCTTGATACATCCTTCAAGGGGTCTTAGACAAGGGGACCCCCTATCTCCTTTCCTTTTCCTCTTGTGCACTGAGGGTCTCCATGGCCTTATTAAAAATGCAGCTAGCAAAGGCGACATCCATGGGTTCAGTTTATGCAGACAAGGACCCAAGCTAACCCATTTGTTTTTTGCAGATGATAGCCTTCTGTTTTGTAGGGCAAACTCCACAGAATGCAACAAGGTGATGGACTTGCTAGCCGTGTACGAAGATGTCTCAGGCCAAAAAATAAACAGAGACAAAACAGCTTTTTTCTTCAACAAATCAGTAACTGAAGCTGATAGACAAATCATAAAAGGGGTCCTTGGGGTTCGTGAGATTAAACACTATGAAAAATATTTGGGGCTACCATCTTTGACGGGGAAAGGAAAAAAAGCAAGTTTTAATTACATCAAAGAGAGAGTATGGAGAAAATTGCAAGGATGGGAAGGAAAACTTCTTTCCTAATCTGGTAGAGAGGTTCTCATCAAAGCGGTGATCCAAGCCATTTCAACCTATGCAATGGGTTGTTTTAAATTACCCATAGGGCTATGTAATGAAATTGAGGTGATGATAAGAAAGTTTTGGTGGGGACAAAGGGGAGACAAAAGAAAAATTCATTGGCTAAAATGGAGTGAGATGACCAAGTCCAAAAGCGAGGGTGGCATGGGCTTTCGTGACTTAGCCCTACACAATGAATCTCTCTTGGCCAAGCAAGCGTGGCGTTTATTGCAAGATCAATCCTCTTTATTTTATAAGGTCTTTAAACCATGTTTTTTTCCTAACTGCACTATCATGGAGGCAGAGGAATCTAGTCGTGGTTCATATGCTTAGAGGAGCATATTATATGGCCGTGATGTTATCAAACATGGTGCTTATTGGAGAATAGGTACAAGGCAGAAAGTTCAGATGTCGCAGCACAATTGGCTACCATCTAAACCTCCTACCCGTGTCCTATCACCTGTCCTAGAGGGCTGGGAGGAAACCATAGTTGATGCCCTCATAAATGAAGAGAACCGGACCTGGAATGATGAAGTTATAGCTGGTTTATTTGTACCTGAAGAAGTTGAGCTCATAAAGAAAATTCCTCTCTTAAAATACCCAACAGAGGATAAGATGTACTGGCCATGGACCCAAAATGGCCAATATTCTTGTAAGTTTGGATACCGGTTTTTGAAGATGGAAGAAAAAGAGGTTAGGCCTGAGATAGCATAGAATGCAGAAAAAAAATCTATGGAGAAGCATCTGGGGTTTGCGAGTATCGAACAAAGTAAAAAATTTTCTGTGGCGCGTCTGTCGTGATGCCATTCCCACAAAATCAAACCTGAAAAGGAGACATATACTAGTGGATTCACTGTGTGAACGTTCCTGGAAGGAAGACGAAACTCCCTTACATGCACTTTGGTCATGCAGCAAACTCAGCTTGGTGTGGTCTCCTTCACAATGGAATTCAAGGCATATTTCAGGTGTAGGGACCATATTTGGGACACTTCTTCAGGTTGAGAGAGTGGACCCAAGCCTAGCTTGCCCTTCAATGAATTTATAGAGAGTGAGCTCAAGAACTAGGCCCTAGTAAGGGGTACAACTGCCCTGCATGGTTGCATGTGGACTTATCAACTTAAACATGAATTGGGGTGCATAATGATGCTCCTCGGACTGGTTTTCCGAAGCTTGATGTTCTTATTATTTCTTCCAAGATTGATTACAAAGGTTCAGAGAGCACAGGTCATTACAGAACTTCTTAATGCCGATCTCTCGTTCCCCTTTCAAGAGAGACTCCTTACGTTATATACCTCTCTAAACTGATCCTAACCCTCCATTTGTCGATCAGTCAGGCCACCATTTGAGAGCCTGTCCCATTAGCCGCATCCCCATTCCTCTAGTGGGTTGCAGCACCCAAGGCAGCACTGTTCAGGAGTCCTGTCCTCATTAATGCGGTCAGGACGTTAGTTGAGGGCATTCAATGCAGAGGTGACAGCTTGCCTAAGGCTTGCTCCTTCGCCGTGCTCCCATCACCGACGCGTGGCATTGGACCCTCTCCTCCTTGGATATTCAAGAAGACCCCTCTTTGGTGGGGTGATGCTCGTGTTCTTCCGAGGTCTCGATGCTCGAGGACGGGGCTATCCTTGGATATGTTCCTCGGGGGCCGGTCCTTGCGCTTTCATCCTCGGACCCCTCATGCATCCTCGGTGCGGGCCCTTGGGCCTGGCTTGGAGTGGGCCAAGGCTGCCTGATTTTCTGGCCCCACAATAGCCCCTCAAAATCTTGCTGCACGCATCCTCGGGCGGGGAGAAGGATTTTGACATCCTCGGGCCTGCACCGTGCCCAGTTGAGCCTTACTCCCCGTCAGCACTAGGGTCTATTCATCTGTCCAAGGCGCGCTGCTGACGTTTCGGAGCGCGTAACGTGCCCATCATTAAATTCAGGCGGCTCTGTGCTCCCCACGTCTAACGAGGCGTTACCAATCCAACGGTAGAGGTTTGTCTCGCATTTATGGGTGGGAAAACCCGCATGGCTCTTCGATTTGGGATATAAATACTCATTCGAACTGCTTCTTCCTATTTCTTATTTGCAATCAAGAATTCTCGAGCGTCCTTCCTAAGTTCAGCCACACTTTCACTTACATCTCCAGCACAAAAAGCCTGTCCGAGGAGCTCCTCCTCTTTCCAGTAAGTCGCTCTATCCCTCTTTGAGCTCTCTTCCTCTTTTCCCCTTCTTCTCCTTCACCTGTTCTTTCTTAGTTCCTTTAGACGTCAATTGGGATGGGTAGGTTTAAGAAATACGTCTACACTAAGGAGGCAATAGAGAAATTCATCGCGGACTATGAGATTCCCGGCAATGTAGGTCTGAGATACTATGAGGATGGGGATTGGCTCTTACAAAGACAGGAGGGCGAAGTGGTAATTCCCATTGTCGCCTTCCTCGAAAGGGGGATGAGGATCCCCATGGGGCCGGTGATGAGGGACTACCTCACGCACTTCCAGTTGGCCCCCACCCAGTGTGCAATAAACATCTTTAGGATTTTGGGCTGTATGGACGCCCTGAACGAGAAGATGGGGCTAAGGTTGACCCACCATGATGTGAACTGGTGCTACAACCTTCAGCTCTTTAAGGGCAAGTCCTATTACCTGAAGACGAGGGATGACAGGGTACGGCTCATCCAGTGCCTTCCTGAGTCCAGCAAGGGGCTGAACGAGGATTTCCTCATCGTGTCCGGGGAGTGGCACGATGGCCTTCAATGCCCAACAACGGAGGGAATACCAGGTGGGGTAGTGGGAGTAGGAGGGGTTTCAAGTTCTCTTGTCTTTTTCCTTTTTTTTTTTTTTTTTTTTACTAATGTGGTGGTGTTTTCTCCTTGCAGACCCGCACGCTTTTGAGCGCCACTTCCACTTGGTCAACCAGGAGGATTTGCAGAAGGTGCTGAGGGCATCATTTTTTATAAACGAGGACGACCATCAAGTTAGAGCCGCCCACAAAATCTTGGGGTATACTTCTGTCCAGAAATCATTCCCGGTTCTGAAGCACGTGATCCGAGCCAACGACTCTCGGCTTCAGAGAATTACTGTGACCGAGGACAGATTTCTGTTCCCCGAGGAGCCCTCTGAACTAGAAGTATTTACCCTAGCTATCCCCTCTTCTTCCCAAGTATTCGCCGAGGCTGCCGAGGAGGATCCAGAGAGGGAAGAGGACGCATTTGACATTTTCGCCTAGCTTGATCAGTCCGAGGACCCTCCCGGGGACTTGGGTGACCCTTGTTTGACCAAAACAGACCTCCTCGCTTCAGAAGCCCCTCCTCTGCCAACAATGGGTTATAAGAGGAAGCCCCCCACCAACTTGTTGGACCTGATCGAAGGCCAACCGGGGAAGTCCCAGCAGAAGCTTCCCTCTCCTCCTCCTCCTCTTCCTCCTTCTCAAACGAGCCTACCTTCTGGGTTCGTGCTTGCCGACCCCAAGAAGAAGAAGGATAAAGGAAAAAGGCTTATGGAGGATAAGCCAGTGTCCTCGCAGGAGGAGGACAACACTCTACGGCCGTCCAAGCAGATTAAAAAAATTTGGCAAGAGTCAGGACAGGCAGGTCGACACCACCTCGTCCAAGGCTCGGGCCTGGCTCCCAGCCCCAATGCTCCATGGGGAGCCCCTGAGGGATGACGCCTCCCTCAGGGACTTTAACAAGGGTGAAGGCGCACACGTGGCCGACGCGCTGGAGAGGTGCCTGCTGCTCCCAGCGGATATGGCCGAGCTAGACTCTTTGAGGAGTAAGCAGGTCTTCCTCAGCCTTAAGCGGTATCTAGGGATGGTAAGAACTATAATTTCGACTCCCTTCCCTTTCCTATCCTTCTCTTTTTTTTTTTTTTTGAGTTGAGCTTATAGTGCATTGGCTACTCTAGCAAGTTGTCCAGGCCACCTATAGGTTGGAGGAGGCGGCCAATGACCAAGGGAAGGCCCTCGACCAGGAGCGTGATAGGCGCTTTCAGGCTACCCGGACTCTGAAGAACTCCGAGGCTGACCTCGCCAAGGCCCGAAAGGATTTGAAGGCGATGACCAGGGCTTAGGACAGCGCAGAGTCTGGTCTTGAGGGTGCCCAGAACCAGGCCAAGGAGCAGACGAGGCGCCTGGGCGAGGCGGAGGAGCAGCTAAGGATCGCGAGGGAGCTGATCACCGATCTTCAAGCTAAGGTGGCTACAGCCGAAGCGGCCCAAAGGGAGGCAGAGTGGGCCAGAGATGAGGCTCGGCGGGTTAAGGTCGAGGCGGATTTTGGCAGGGAGAAGGCCTTGACTGCCAAGGAGGAGGCCGAGACTGCAGCCTACGCTGAAGGGGTGCCTGAGATAGAGACCCTTTATAAAGCTCAAGTTCCGGGGGTATGTAGACGATACTGCTCCCAAGTCTGGGCTGAGGCCCTCAAACAAGCTGGGGTGGAGGCCTCGTCCGACCTGTGGAAGGTGGAGAGCGTGTACTACCCCCTGCTATCCGCGAGACCGCCCCTGATGGCACCAAGGCTGGGGAGATTGTTGAGGAGGTGGGGGCTGCTGAACTAAGGGAAAATCCAAGCGAGGAGGTGCCCCAAGAGGTAGCGAAGGTCCCTTCCGATGCTCAAATCCCCACCACCGAGGAAGTAGCCATTCTCGCCGTACCCCTGCAGACCGTCCCCTTAGGCCAAGGCTCGAAGGGTTCAGAGGTTGCCCCTGTCCAGCCTGAGCAGAAGGAGTAGATCCCCCGACGTATCAGTCCAACTTGCCCTTGCTGCTTGCTTGATCTTTTTCTATGCTTTTTCATCTTATGTTATTTTATTTTATTTTGTTGTTCTTCCTTTTTTATTTTTATGTAAGGTGGCTTTTGCCACGCAACTTTTATGGACACATTGTTGTAATGGGAGTTTAATTTCCCTTCTTATTTATTTTAGTTGCTTATTCGTTTACATGCTATCTGCTTCCTCTCTTTTCTTTTTATTTGCATGAATTTAGCTTGAATTATATGTCGGCCAATTGCGTCAGTAACAATGATAAGGGGAAAGAATGTATGTGTAGGCAGTCCCCTTATGTCCCGAGGGTTAGGTAGGGTTTTGATCCTTTCCTAACTTAGGATATTTTGAAGTAGTTAGTTTCTCCATAGGGTTGAGTCTGAGGACCATGCAATGCCTTGGTTCTGTTTAACACTTAGGATATTTTGAAGTAGTTAGTTTCTCCATAGGCTTGAGTCCGAAGACCATGCAATGCCTTGGTTCTGTCTAACACTTAAGATATTTCGAAGTAGTTAGTTTCCCCATAGGCTTGAGTCCGAGGACCATGCAATACCTTGGTTCTGTCTAAATACCTAGTTTCCCCATAGGCTTGAGTCCGAGGACCATACAATGCCTTGGTTCTGTCTAACACTTAGGGTATTTTGAAGTAATTAGTTTCCCCATAGGCTTGAGTCCGAGGACCATGCAATGCCTTGGTTCTGTCTAACACTTAGGATATTTTGAAGTAGTTAGTTTCCCCATAGGCTTGAGTCCGGGGACCATACAATGCCTTGGTTCTGTCTAACACTTAAGATATTTCGAAGTAGTTAGTTTCCCCATAGGCTTGAGTCCGAGGACCATGCAATGCCTTGGTTCTGTCTAACACTTAAGATATTTCGAAGTAGTTAGTTTCCCCATAGGCTTGAGTCCAAGGACCATGCAATGCCTTGGTTCTGTCTAACACTTAGGATATTTTGAAGTAGTTAGTTTCCCCATAGGCTTGAGTTCGAGAACCATGCAATGCCTTTGTTCTGTCTAACACTTAGGATATTTTGAAGTAGTTAGTTTCCCCATAGGCTTGAGTCTGGGGACTATGCAATGCCTTGGTTCTGTCTAACACTTAAGATATTTCGAAGTAGTTAGTTTCCCCATAGACTTGAGTCCGAGGACCATGCAATGCCTTGGTTCTGTCTAACACTTAAGATATTTCGAAGTAGTTAGTTTCCCCATAGGCTTGAGTCCGAGGACTATGCAATGCCTTGGTTTTGTCTAACACTTAAGATATTTCGAAGTAATTAGTTTCCCCATAGGCTTGAGTCTGAGGACCATGCAATGTCTTGGTTCTATCTAACACTTAGGATATTTTGAAGTAGTTAGTTTTCCCATAGGCTTGAGTCCGAGGACCATGCAATGCCTTGGTTCTGTCTAACACTTAGGATATTTTGAAGTAGTTAGTTTCCCCATAGGCTTAAGTCTGAGGACCATGCAATGCCTTGGTTCTGTCTAACACTTAGTCTAGTCGTCAGAACGCGAGATACATAGTCACAATAGCGTAAGCATTTGAATCCAAAAAGGCTTCTTCATTAATAATAATACCTTTTCAGGTTATTTACATTCCATGGACGAGGTACATGTTTTTTGTCTAGATCTTCTAAGTAGTGTGCCTCTATCCCCGCTACTGATGTAACTCGGTAGGGCCCCTCCCAGTTGGGTTCCAGCTTTCCCCAAGAAGGGTTCTTAGCAGCTCCTACAACTTTTCTCAGCACCAGGTCCCCCGGTGTTAGTGGTCTGAGTCTCACATTGGTATCATACCCCTGTTTGAGCTTTTGTTGGTAATAGGCCAGCTGGATCATCGCTCGTTCCCTTCGTTCTTCTACCAGGTCCAGGCTCCTCCCCAGCAGTTCATCATTGCTGCTTGGGGTGAAAGAGCTCGTCCTTAGCGTCGGCAAGCTTATTTCCAGGGGGATCACCGCCTCGGCGCCATAAGTTAAGGCGAAGGGTGTTTCCCCCGTTAATCGCCAGCGTGTGGTCCGATATGTCCAGAAAACGTAGGGCAGCTCCTCTACCCATCTCCCTTTGGCGTCGTCCAGTCTCTTCTTAAGCCCGCTGACGATGACCTTGTTGACGGCCTTTGCTTGCCCATTTTCCTGAAGGTAGGCAGGCGTTGAGTATCTATTTGTGATACCAAGCTCATGACAGTACCTCCTGAAGGCCTTGCTATCGAATTGGAGCCCATTATCTGAGACAAGGGTGTGGGGGACCCCGAATTGTGTCACAATGTTCCTCCAAAGGAATTTCTTTGCGGTTACGTCCCTGATGTTGGCCAGTGGCTCGGCCTCGACCCACTTGGTAAAGTAGTTCGTGGCTACCAACAGATACTTCTTATTCCCTGGCGCTCTGGGGAATGGTCCTACAATGTCCAAGCCCCATTGGGCGAATGGCCACGGACTGGACAAGGAATTAAGGACCCCTCTTGGCTGATGGATATTAGGGGCGAACCTTTGGCACTGGTCACACCTCTTGACATAATCCTAGGCCTCTTGCTGCATCCCCGGCCACCAGTATCCCTGTGTGACGGCTCGGTGAGACAATGATCTCCCTCCTGTGTGGCTCGTGCAAATTCCCTCGTGCAGCTCTTTAAGCAGTAATTCTGCTATTTCGGGGTGGACGCATAACAGGTATGGCCCTGAGTAGGAGCGCCTGTATAGTTTATGATCCTTGGATAACCAGAACCGAGGAGCTTTTCTTCGTACTTTCTCAGCCTCTGACTTGTCTTGGGGCAGGATATCATCTTTGAGGAATCTCACAATGGGGTCCATCCAGCTGGGACCCACTCCGACCCTAAGGATGGGGATCGCTTCCTTCATCACCTCACTTACCCTCTCCAGGTGCTCCACAAGTATAATCCGAGGTAGATCGTCTGCCGAGGAAGTTGCGAGTGTGGCCAATGAGTCGGCATGGCTGTTCCCACCCCTGGGGATATGAGACAAACTAAAAGGGTTGAAGTCTGACTGCAAGCGCTTGACTTGTCTCAGGTATTCTTGCATTTTCGGATCTCGAGCCTCCATCTCTCCCTTTACCTGTCCCACTACCAGTCTCGAGTCTAAAAACATCTCCGCCGACCTTCCCCCCATCTTCCGTACCATGGCCATACCCTGCAATAATGCCTCGTACTCGGCCTCGTTGTTTGTGGCCGGGAATCCGAGCCTCAAGGACTTCTCTATGACATGATCTTCAGGGGACACTAAGACTAGTCCTACTCCCGACCCTCTTTGGTTTGCCACGCCATCAACATATACTTTCCAGCATGGTGGCCTCGGGACAGAGACCGCTCTAACTGGCCTTTCGTCAGCGATCCTTCCCTCAGTTCCCATTTCTATAGCTGGCTCAGCGAACTCCGCCGTCAAGTCTGCCAAAACTTGGCCCTTTATGGCAGTCCGAGGCATGTATTTAACGTCAAAAGCCCCTAGGATGGTATTCCACTTTGCAATTCTTCCCGTGTAGTCGGCGGCCCGAAGTACGGATTTCAAGGGTAGTTGAGTTAAGACGACCACCGTGTGAGCCTAGAAGTAATGAGGCAGCTTTCGCGTGGCATGGACCACGGCAAGTATGGCCTTTTCCAAGGGTAGGTACTTGACCTCGGCTTCGTGTAATGACTTGCTAACGTAGTAGACCGGTTTTTGGTCACCACCATCATCTCGTATCAGCACCAGGCTCACAGCGTGGTGCGCCACAGCGATGTATGCGTATAGGACCTCGTCGACCTCTGGTTTAGACATGATGGGTGGCCGAGCCAGGTAATCTTTGAGCTATTGGAAGGCCATGGCACATTCCTCGGACCACTCAAATCCTTTCCACTTGTTGAGCAGGAGGTAGAACGGTCTGCATCGGTCGGCCGACCTGGAAATGCATCGATTCAGGGCCGCGATCATCCCAGCAAGCCTCTGGATCTCTTGGGGGTTTTGCGGAGGCCTTAAGTTTTGGATAACTCTGATTTGGTCAGGGTTGACCTCGATCACCCGGTGGGTGATGATGTAGCCCAGGAGCTTGCCAGATCCCACGCCAAACGAGCACTTGGATGCATTTAGTCGCAGCCTGTGCTTCCTGAGGACGTTGAATATACAGCCGAGGTCCCACAGATGCTCGGACACCAATCTGCTCTTCACCACCATATCGTCAACATAGATCTCAATGTTTTTGCCCAACAATGGCTCGAACATTCTCGACATCATCCTCTGATAAGTAGATCCAGCGTTCTTCAGGCCGAATGGCATCACCTTGTAGTGGTAGTTCCCAATAGGTGTTACGAAGGCCGTCTTCTCCTGATCCTCCAAGGCTAATGGAATCTAGTGGTAGCCTTGAAAGGCGTCTAGGAAGCTCATCCGAGGATGGCCTGCGGTTGCATCCACCAGCTGATCTATCCGTGGCATTGGGGAGGGGTCCTTCGAGCAGGCTTTATTAAGGTCCGTGAAGTCTACGCAAACCCTCCATTTTCCAGTTTTCTTCTTGACCACCACAGTGTTGGCTAACCACTCGGGGTAGAATACCTCTTTAATAGCGCCCGCGCGCTTAAGTTTATTGACCTCTTCCTTAACTGCCTCGGCGTCTTCCTTTGATGGGCGTCGAGGCAGCTGCTTCTTGGGGGTCATCGAAGGGTTGACGTTGAGGCGGTAACATATGAAGGATGGGTCAATCCCTGGGGCGTCACAGGGATCCCATGCAAACACGTCCAGGTTACTCTTAAGAAACTCAAGCAGCTCCTCCTTCTCTCAGGGGGGCAGTTGGGTTCCAACCTAAAAGAACCTCTCCTAGTCGTCATTGATGACCACTTTCTCTAAGCCTTCGAGCCTTGCTTCCTCGGCGACCGTGTCAGCTAGTGCCCTCGAGGTGGTTAGCTACTATAAGTTTTCAGCCCTGGTGGCCGAGGGCTCCGTATCTTGCAGACGTGAGGCGGCCGCGACCATGCACCGCCTTGCCGTGGGCTGGCACCCTCAGATCTTGAGGATTCGGTCTCCAGACGGGAATTTCACTTTCTGGTGCAAGGAAGAGGCGACACCTCCTAAGGTGTGGAGCCAAGGCCTTCCCACAATGGCAGTGTAGGGGGAGTACGTGTTCACCACTATAAAGTCCACCTCCACTACTTCCGAGCCGGTCTGGATGGGCAGCCTGATCATGCCCTCCGGGGTGACCAGCTTCCCATCGAAGCTCATCAATGGGGAGCTGTAAGGCGACAAGTCCTCTGGCTTTAGCCCTAGCCCCTTATAGAGGTCGGGGTACATGACCTCCGCCGCGCTGCCACCGGCCACCATCACCCTTTTGACGTCATAGCCCCCAATTCTGAGGGTGATCACCAAAGCGTCGTCGTGGGGTTGGGTGGTTTCGTCCTTGTCCTCCTCGGAAAAAGTCAGGGTCAGGTGACAGGCTCTTCTGGCCCTCTTTGGCTCTGACTGGGACTCCCCGGTGGCCATCTGGGCTACGGACAGCACCCGCGAGTGGCACATGCCTGTTCTTTCTAGTGTAGCCAAGATCACATTGATCGTTCCAGCGGGCTGCCCCATGGCTATGTCCCTCCGTGGCTCCTGGTAGGTCTGGCCCTACTGGCTGCTAGAATGGTGCAGGAGATGCTTCAGCCGCCCTTCCCAGACTAACTGGTCCAGATAGTTCCAGAGATTCCTACAGTCCTCCGTAGCATGCCCGTGATCCTGGTGATACTGGCAGTAGCAGTCCTGATTACGCTTCTTAGGGTTCCCCGATATCTTATTCGGCCACTTGAAATACGGTTCGTTCTTGATCTTTTCCAGCACCCTGTGCACCGGTTCTCGGAACACAGCGCCGACAGTCTAGGTGTTTGTCGCCCCAGATTGCCCTATGAAATCTCTTCTCAGACGGGCGTTGTTATATCGGTCCGACCTGGAATCCCTCCTCTCCTGAGGGATAGCCTTCTCCTTCCCCTTGCCCTGCAGCAACTCTTCCTCCACCCGTTTGTATTTGTCGATCCAGTCCATTAGCTGCCACACGCTGGTGGCGGGCTTACCAATTAAGGACTTCCTCAGGCCGTGCCCCATTGGGAGCCCGTTCTTGAACGTGTTGATGGCGACATCATCGTACTTGCCATCCAACTCGTTGTAAATCTCCCAATACTTGTCCGAGTAAGCCTTGAGGGTCTCGTCATCGCGCATGGTCAGGGATAGCAACGCGCTTATGGGCCGAGGAGGTCTGCTGTTCGTGACAAAACGGGAACTAAAGGCCTGGGTCAACTGTCTGTACGAGTCCACGAAATTCGTCCTCAAGCCGTTGAACCACTCATTGCCACAGGCCCCAAGCTGGACGGGAAGACTTTGCACATCAGCGCCTCATTTTTAAAGTGAACGGCCATCCTCTAATTGAACTAGCTCACGTGCTCCACGAGGTCTGTTTTGCCATTGTAAACGGTGAAGGTCGGCTGCTGGAACCTCCAAGGGAGCACCGCCTCGTCTATACGACGCGTAAAGGGCGACTTGGAGAGCCGGTCCAGTGCCCTGCTCATGGCGTCACTTACCAAGCCCTTAGGGGTGGGGTTGCCACGCCTACACCTCCGATAGCGCTCATCCTCGTGGGAGAAAACTTCACTCGGGGGTGTCGTCGACCTTTGCCTGTAGTCGTCATCACTTTCGTCGTTAGAGGGTAGGTCAAGGCTGGGTTCGGGTCGCTTTCGCTGTGCATGGTGCAACTTTCTCTTGAGATCATCTATCTCTCACTACATGGCCACCTTATCTTCCTGCCTCCGAGAGGCGTGACTCTTATCCTCCCACGGTCTCGCAGCTAGGTCGTTATCGCCTCCCTGGGGCACGCGGCCTCTTCTATGCGTATGGCTTTCGCTAGTTTGTGAGGTGTGCACACTTCCTTCTCGGAATCGTCCGTTCTCCTCATTCTGGCCATGCCCCATGTCGCCATAGTCATTCGGACGTTGGGGTCTTGCTGGTTCGTGTCGATGGGAACTCCCTTGATGAGGGTCTGACCCTACCATGCCTGGCTGTTGTCCTTACTGATGCAGAGTTCTTCCCATAGACGGCGCCAATTGTAGGGACCAGATTTGGGACACTTCTTCAGGTTGAGAGAGTGGACCCAAGCCCAACTTGCCCTTCAATGAATTTATAGAGAGTGGGCTCAAGAACTAGGCCCTAGTAAGGGGTACAACTACCCTGCGTGGTTGCATGTGGACTTATCAACTTAAACATGGATTGGGGTGCACAATGATGCTCCTCGGACTGGTCTTCCGAAGCTTGATGTTCTTATTATTTCTTTCAAGATTGATTACAAAGGTTCAGAGGGCACAGGTCATTACAGAACTTCTTAATGCCGATCTCCCGTCCCCCTTTCAGGAGAGACTCCTTACGTTATATACCTCTCTAAACTGATCCTAACCCTCCATTTGTCGATCAGTCAGGCCACCACTTGAGAGCCTGTCCCATTAGCCGCATCCCCATTCCTCCAGTGGGTTGCAGCACCCAAGGCAGCACTGTTCAGGAGTCCTGTCCTCATTAATGCGACCAGGACGTTAGTTGAGGGCATTCAATGCAGAGGTGACAGCTCGCCTAAGGCTTGCTCCTTCGCCGTGCTTCCGTCGCCGACGCGTGGCACTGGACCCTCTCCTCCTCGGATATTCAAGAAGACCCCTTTTTGGTGGGGTGGTGCTCGTGTTCTTCCGAGGTCTCGGATGCTCGAGGACGGGGCCATCCTCGGATATGTTCCTCGGGGGCCAGTCCTCGCGCTTTCATCCTCGGACCCCTCGTACATCCTCGGCGCGGGCCCTTGGGCCTGGCTTGGAGTGGGCCAAGGCTGCCTGATTTTCTGGCCTCACATCAAGTGTTACAAATTTCAAGGAGTTGCTGTCATGGATCCTTAACAATCAAGACAACCTAGAGCTATTTGGGATGATAACTTGGGGGGTTTGGAATCAACGAAATCAAGTTCGCAACCATCAACCTTGCTGCACTTCAGACCAGCTTGCACCACAGGCAAAAGAACGGCTGGATGAGTTTCTTGCTGTGTTCCCACCCGTACCTGCAGCAAGACTGAAACCTCAGGCAGTATGGAAGCCTCCAGACAGAAGGTTGGTCAAAATAAATTTTGACGGAGCACTTTTCAAGGTAGAAAACAGAAGCGGGATCGGTGTTGTGGTATGTGACCACATAGGTGCTATTCTGGCTTCTCTGGCACAAAGCTTCTCCCCAGCACTCACACCAGTGGAAATTGAAGCAGTAGCTGCAGCAAGGGCACTAGAATTTGGACTGGAAATAGGTTCAGTTGAAGCTATACTAGAAGGAGACTCAGAGTTGATCATGAATTCTTTAAAGTCAGGGGGTGGTACAATAGCTTTAGTGCAGCCGCTTGTCCAGGATGCAATTATTTTTTCAAACTCTTATGCAAAATTGCTATACTCTCATTGTAGAAGAGACGACAATAAATTAGCACATAGTCTACCTAGATACTCGATTAATGTTTTTGACTATGTTTTATTGATGGAGGAAGTTCCTCTTTCTTTATTTTCTGTAGCTCAAAATGATTTGACCACTTTGGCAAATCAAGTTCAATAAAATCATGATGTTTATTCTCAAAAAAATAAAAATAAATAAAAATTTACAATGACTCTTAAGTCTATAAATTAAAATGATTTAAAAAGTTCATGATTTTAATAAAGATCTTTAAAATTTAAGATTTCATTTGAAACTATTATAAGGAAATTATATAATATACCAAATCTTTTAATAAATTATAGCCACCTGAGCCTGAGGCAAGAAGATTATAACAATTTTTTTATAATTAGATTATAATCTTTACATTGAACAAAATATAACCCTTTTTTATTATTAAAAATATAACCCTCCTTTAAGTCAACTTTTATCATATGGTGAACTTTTTTGTTTCTTTTTTTTTTTTTTCTTTTCTCCTGGCTTAGTTTTTTAGACGTGCAGGTGTGAAGTGGTGCATAAGATTAACTGCATTTTTGAAGTCAAAACCCCCCACTCTATTGAAACGAAATAGCTAGTAAATGCTAAACTTGAATGGGAATATTTTAATTTTGAATTTGTTATGATCCGTGACCCATTCCTGAAATTATGTACCAATAAAAAAAAAACAATGAAACATCCTAAGAACCCTGCTGGGATCAGAGGGAATATTAGCACAGAGAGAGAGAGAGAGAGAGAGAGAGAGAGAGAAAGAAGAGGACCATACTGACAGAGAACCTTGCAGAGTTCAGAATTAGATTCCACAACCAGAAAAATCCGTTCGATATTGGGCCTCTTAAGTAATTCAGTCCCAGCCATCTCGTGAAGTTACAATACGAAGCATACAGTGTAGCATTATTCTCTCTTTCTTTCTTTATCTCTCTTTCTTTCTAGCCCACGGCGGCTCCCCCAATAAATTCGGTCTGTCACTACTCGTCCCTTTCTTCTTGTCCAATTGTACTATCCCCTCCCTCCCTCCCTCCCTCCCTCCTCCACTTCAATCCAACCACTCCATTTCCTAGTAATTAATAAGAAAATCATCCATTATTCCTGTGTTTTTCACCAAACACATACCACACATTTTAAAATCAAATTAAAACATTAATTAAATTTTAGTGTAGGTAAGATCTTTCGTTCAACGACAAAAAGTATTTTACTAATTGAAACTTACGAAAATATTTTATTTCTAAATCATATGATATAAGACAAAAACTTCATCATCCTTTTTATAAGACAATATATTGTATTTCAATATGTGACACCACAATGTCCAAGTATAGAATTCATCAAAATTTGCAGTTATATTGGTGTCACAAATAAAATGCAAAAAATAAATTGTCTCTAAAGTTGCTAGATTTATGACACTGTAATTCTCGGTAACTTATTTACTTATAGTATTTATTAAAATATATCATTTTTAGTAATTTTACGTTAAAAATATGACAAGAAACTAAAAATTAACTTATTTATGTAATATAAAAAAAAAAAAGTTAGAATTAAAAAATAAACACTAAACTTAGATAAAAAGTAAAAATTTTACCTTTTTCCCCGAACACTTTCCTATGAATCTTGTTTTTCTTAACCATTTGTGCTGTAAGCCGCCATAATGGAGTCTCCTTGTCAAATTCTCCAATCGTATTAGACAAAATTTCTAAGATTCATAATGACACTATCTTATGAATCATGTTATACTTACCCAAACTTAATGGGATTAGCTGAGTATTTAGGCACTCGATCTTAAAGTGGTTGTCTTGGGTTTGACTAGGAACTCCCTAGTTCAAGTCCAGATACTAGCACTTAAAAAAAAAAAAAAAAAAACTTTCTGAGCTAGTAATTTACCCCACTATAGGTTCACTCATCACGAACAGTAATTAATCTCTAGTTGAAAATTTTGAAAAAACACGGTAGAAACTAAAAAAAAAATTGTTATACTTACCCATAATGCCAAAATTGGGCTATATGTATCTATCTGGTCAATCAAGATTAATCATGACAAATTGACAATTTTCAGATTCAGAATTTTGGCTCTCTGGGTTCTGGAATTCCAAATGTACTGCTACTTGTCTTGACTTTCGTTATAATAAAATTTAAAATTGCTTTTTCTAAAAAAGTACCTAATTCTTGGAAGGTTCCCACTTCCCATGGCCTCGTTGGGCCAGAATTGAAATTTCCCATGCCTGGGTCGAACTAACGCCAAGAAAATGATGCCTCTACATCCCGTCTTTTTTTTTTTTTTTTTTTTTGGGTACATCCCATCTTTTAAAACATATAAGTAAACACTTTATAATAAAAATTAAAAATAAAAACACAAAATAGAAAGTACTGTACAAAAAATAACACAAACACTTTCACATCCAGTTCTTTATCACTCTTCATATTTTTGTAAATTACCATAACATCTTTCATTTTTAAAGAACACCCTCGTTAAAGGTCGTTTCTTATTCCTCTTTAATGAGTGAGCCTTTTTTTGTTAATCAATTGGGTGTGCTCAATTGAATGAGGATGCAGAGGCTTTGTGGTTACTTAAGTAAGCCTTATTTGATAGAGCAAGACTTAGGTACAGTATTTAGGTGCTGTTCCTTAAATTTCTTTTTTAAGATTTTGCCATATATATTTTTTCTCATAGGAAAGAAGTGCATTTTTTAATTAAGTAGTCATATAGCTAAATCTTAATAGAGGAACCTAAGGAACAGTACCTAAGTTTTGTCCTATTTGATAATTGGGATGTTGATGATTTTATGTTTTCTAGAGTTATACATGTTTTGCATCTCTTAGTATTTCTAAATAAGACATCCCAAGTTCAAATCTTCCTTCCCTTAATTATTGAATTATCCAAAAAAAAAAAAGGTTATACGTGTTTGTGGCAATTCAACGACACTAGATTAGGGAAGAAAATTCACAAAATCTGCTTAAAGACAAGCATTGATTTATCTTAACTTTTTTTTTTTTTTTTTTAATTCATTGTAGAGGAATGATTTAGAGGAAAAAAAGAAAAAGGGGGGGGGGGGGGGGGTTGTAAACAATAACAAATTGAGTTTGTAGAGATATCATGGCGTAAAGACCTCTAATCTGATACTCAACTAGAAGGACGGAAATAAATGGCTAGTAAACCAAAAAAAAAAAAAAAAAATGGAGAGCCTTTCCAAGTCACTTCTTCTTTCTAGAGAAGAAGACATCAAACTAGACCAAAGCAATAAGAAAGTTAAAGATGTCCATTCTCAACAATGGGGAGGGGCCATCCTCAAAGGTAAGAGCTAGTGGTAATGGTAGCATTGGTCTGTCCTTCAAGGAAAAGCTCTTGGGGGAAATCTTAAGGGCCTATAATCAGGCTTTTGAGGTGAATGGTCAAATGGAGGAAGATGAAGACTCAGATGACAATGTGGATGAACTGAGGGAAGGTGTTGCTACGATGACCCTATCTAAAGATGCCAAGCAATGTAACAGAGCTCCTTAGGTAAACTCTCTGATTATAAAGGTGTATGGTAGGAAAATGGGTTATCACTTCTTGCAAGCGAGGTTGGTCACCTTATGGAAACCCACAGGGAGAATGGATATCATTAACCTGGGGAAAGACTTCTTTCTTGTTTGGTTTGGGTTGAAAGAAGACTTCTTAGTAGTACTAGAGAAGGGCCCTTGGTTCATAGGGGAGCACTTCCTATCTATAAGGCCATGGGAGCCCAACTTTAAACCGTCACCAGCGAATGTGTCAGCCATCGCTATATGGATTAGACTGACAAAGCTACCAATCAAATACTATGAAATGGACATGTTTAAGTAGGTTGGGAAAGCTATAGGGAATGTTTTGAGAATTGATAGTCATACTGCCACTGAGTCAAGGGGAAGATATGCAAGGTTATGTGTTCAAGTCAATGTCAAGAAGCCGCTAACTACATTGGTAATTATTGGAGGAATGGAACAACCTATCAGTTATGAGGGTATTCATAAATTGTGCTTTTTCATGTGGTTGGATTGGTCACCCGAAAAATGGCATACAGAGTAGAAGGGAAAGGACAACATGCATGGAGCATGACCCAGGGGCCCACTCTCACGCTATTGGAGTGGACATGTTGCATGAGATAATAGCTGGAGAGGGCACGTTGCAACAAGCAGCAACTGGCACAAGCAATGAGGACAACTATGGACCATGGCTAGTGATTAGCAGGAAGAAAAGTGGGAGTAAAAGTCTAAAAAGGGGTAGTGTTCATGCAAGCTCATCATTGTACAATGAAGAGAGGACAAAATCCCTAAGTGAAGCATGCCCTAGACCAAATACAAAGAATAGAGGCATGAGAGTTTGGTTGGGCTAGAGAAGAGAAGGAAATAGGAAAGCCGGACTGATACCTCCAAGAAAGGCATTTAGTGGGCTAGTGAATTTGGGCCAAAGCTTTAAACCATATAGTGAGGGTTCTTTGCCCAAGCTTATTTCTGGTGGATCGATGAAGGGTAAAAAGGTAATAATTCATTCTAGGGTATCTTTGAACTTAAACAGCAGTGTGCCAAAAGAACCTCAAGCTCAGCCGCTACCCTTAAACCAAGAACCTTACAGAGCTATCTTCTCCCTAAACCATGCTACCCAGTCAAATCATGAGCCTCAATTCTGATTCGAAGCTTCATCAGGGGATGAGATGGGCCATAAATCTAGAAGGTACCATTGTGGAGATTCCGGAGAACTTGCCAGAGAAAAGAATGCTAAAGAACTTGTCAATATCAACCAGCTTCGTTACCAACAAAAACACTACGAAGCTCCTTTAGATATTCCACCCAACTCTGGAGTTTAGTCTTTACACTATTTCGCAAAAGATGGGGATGGGGATTCTAGAGCATTGTCTAATCTTGATGACAAGAAAAGGACAAACGAAGGAGATGCTAGGGCGAATCAAATGGAATTTGAGGGAGGAAGCGAAGTCTCGGCCTCAAATTGAGGATTTTCCCACCCTCCCCCCCCCCCCCTCCCCCCTCCCCAACATCATCTCACTATGAATATTATAGTGTGGAATAATATGGGCGTTCTGAAGCCCAATTTTCAGAATCATGTTTGGGAGCTAACCCGAGTGCATGATCCAACCATTTTTTTTTGTGTGATGGAGATGTGGCTTAGAGGTGAAAAAGCAAAAGAAATCACGAACAGGTTGCCTTATGATGGTGCTATCCATACAAACACAATCGGCTATGCTGGAGGATTGTGGGTGCTGTGGAATTCAAACAAAGCAAAGGTCTCCCAGCTCACATACACAAAGCAGGAAATTTGTATTTCTATTAAGGTCCTTAACTCTGACTTTTCTTGGATATTATCTATTATGTATGCTAGTCCTAGGGCAGCCAAACATGCTATTTTATGGAATAACCTAATTAGTATTGTAGACTCTTACAATCTCCCTTACATTATTGCTGGGGACTTTAACGAACCCCTTACTAGTGATGACAAGTTGGGTGGACAAAATGTTAGTGTTAATAGGTCTTTGCTTTTTAAGGAATGTTTGGACAAGTACAATATGATTAATCTAGGCTTCACGGGTCCGAGATTCACTTGGACGAATTGTAGAGATATTGATGATCTCATCCAAGAGAGGATTGATTGATTTTTTACGAATCTAGGGTGGTATAGCTTGTTTCCTAAAGTCAAGGTCACACACCTTACCTAGTGCCACTTGGACCATTGTCCTATACTCATGGAAACCCAGGCCAATCTTGCTATCTTTCCTAAAAGGCTTTTTAAATTTTAGAGTTTCTGGGTTTTTGATCCATCTTTTCCTATAATGGTCCCCATTACCTGGAAGAATTCTACTCCCTTATCGACGCCATTGAAAACTTCTCCAAAAATGCAGATCATTGAACAAATCTCATTTTGGAAATATCTTTAGAATGAAAAGGAATATAATGGCTAGGCTAAATGGGATCTAGCAGTTTCTCGTATCTTCACCCTCAGCTTTTCTAGTTGATCTGGAAAAAATGCTCCAATGGGAATTGGATCTGGTCCTTACTCAAGAAGAGGAGCTCTAGGCATTAAAATTTAGAATAAATTGAATGGTTTTTGGTGACAGGAATACCTTTTTCTACCATCTATCGACTATTGTGAGAAGGAAAAGAAATTGGATATTAGCAATGAAGAACAGTGTTGGTGATTGGCTGTATGATGAAGGGGAAGTTATGAATTACATTAGAAAGAGCTTCATGGAGTTATACACCACTTCTCATAGTCAAGCCTCCTAGAATTCCGGGCTCTCTACTAGGTAGCAAACAATGCTAACTAAGGAGGAGAGTGGTAGTCTGGATGGTGAAGTATCTGATTAGGAAATTAAAGCAATTCTTTGGTCCCTAAAAGCAACAAAAGCTCTGGGGCTGGATGGGTTCCATGCAGGTTTCTTTTAGCGCATCTGGCTAGTGGTTAGGGATTCAATCAAAGTTGAAGTTAAAAGGGTGTTTGCAGAAAAGAAGATTCCTGATTATCTTAACAAGACTTACATTGCTTTCATCCCAAAAATGCAGGGGCCTGAAACTATTGGGAATTACAAGCCTATAAGCCCATGTAACACAATTTACAAAGTGGTCACAAAAATCATAGTGGCTAAACTGAGGCCTTTACTGAGTAAGCTAGTGTCTCCTCTCCAAACTGCCTTTGTGTAGGGTAGAAGGGGGACAGATAATGTTGTTATTATGCAAGAGTTAATTTATAGTATTAGTAGAAAGAAAGGAAAGGTTGGCTACATGGCAATTAAAACTGATCTTGAGAAAGCCTATGACAAGCTGGAATTGAGCTTCATTAGGGACATGCTTACAAGAGTTAGTTTTCCTAAAACTTTGATTGAGATTGTCATGAGTTGTGTGTCCACGGTCACCACTTCTATTCTCTTTAATGGGGGTTTCCTCGACGATTTTTGCCCAACTAGGGGAATCAGACAAAGGGACCCCCAGTCTTCCTGTCTCTTTATCCTTTGTATGGATTATCTTGGGCAACTTATCGAAGAAAAATGTGAAGCGAGGTGCTGGACTTCAGCGAAGGCATCACGGGGAAGACCCACTTTCTCTCATCTGTTCTTCGCCGATAACCTTGTATTGTTTGCCAAAATAGATCAGACCAACTGCTCAACTGTTTGAGATCTGTTAGACCACTTTTGCATTATTTCTGGCCAAACAGTTAGTGAGACTAAATTGAGAGTTTAATTCTCCCCTAATGTTGATAGAGATACAAGAGAATCACTCAATGATATTCTCAGCTTCCAGTCTACACCTACCTTAGGCAAATATCTAGGAATTCCAATCAAAAGTCCAGGCTCAAGAAGTCAAGACTTTAATTTTATCCTAGATATGGTGAAGCAAAAACTGGTCATTGGAAAGCAAATCTACTCTCCATGGCTAGAAGAGCGATTCTGGTTCAAGCCTTTTCATCCACCATTTTGGCATACATGATGCACTTATCTTCCTAATAGGATCCTTAAGGGCTTAGACTGAGTTAAAAGAAATTTTTTTTGGGGCACATCTGAACATGCTAGATGGATGGATTGGGTAGGTTGGGACAAGATCACTAGATCAAAGGTAGAAGGTGGACTAGGCATACAATCGACCAAAGGTAGAAACTTGGCATTGTTAGCCAAGTTGAAATGGGGGTTCTATACAGAGGAGGAAGCTCCTTGAGCTAGAGTTTTAAAGAACAAATATTGCTCCCAGCAAAGAATGAGGTCAAGAAACTGTGACAAGCTACCTTGCTCTCAAATATGGGCTAGGATGAATAAAGGGAAAAATATTTTTCAATAAGGTACAAGGTGGCTGCCTGGGAGAAATAGCCAACTAAGTTTTTGGTATGACAAGTGGTCAAATTAGGGGCCGTTGAGGTAGATTATCTAAGGCCCTTTGCCCCTAGCTAGTAAGGAAAGAAGAATTTTAGATGTGGTCTTAGTGAATGGATGGGTCTGGTCTATGATTCCCTTTGAGCTCCCCTAAAATTGCAAAAAGGAACTATAGGCAACCCCTTTTGCTATGGTAGCAAGCATGCATGACAAGTTGGTCTAAATAGGTGCTAAACATGGGGATTTCAACCTTAAAAGTGCATACAGGCTAGCTACTGACCTTAATCCTCCCTAACCTTTTCATGGTAACTGGGTTTGGGCACTCAAAACACTCTCAAGAATCCAAATATTTTTATGGAAGTTCTGTCATAGTATTATTGGTGTTAAAGAGTGCCTGGTTGTAAGGGAAATGGCAATAGAGACAACCTGCCCTCTTTACCATGGGAATATAGAATCTATTGTTCACGCTCTTAGAGATTTCCTTTTCATTGTTCCCATATGGAATGCATTGGGAAGCCAAAGTAGTAGTGGGCAATTTTTCTCATTAAATCTTCATACCTAACTAGCAGTAAACTGTACCAAAGATAAAGGTTCAACCTAAGGCTCTATCCCTTAGAGGGTGATGTTTCTATTTGCTGTTTGGATGATTTGGAACAACAAAAATCTGGTTGTGTTGCAAAACAAAAACTCTGACCCAAATTTAGCTAATGCCATAATCTAGAGAGCAAGGGAATTCTACTTTTGTGCCTATTCTCTAAAGGAAGCAATATATAAACCGGGTAGTCAAGCAAATCAGATTAGAAAGGCTAGCTCAAGGATGGTTAAAGCTAAACACCGATGGATCATCATTGGGCAATCCCGGCCTGGCAGGATGTGGGGGTTTGATTTGGGACGAGAATGGCGATTGGATTTGTTGGTTTTGCTAGAAACACCGGTATAATAACCAGTTTTCAAGCTGAGCTTTGGGCCCTTGAAGATTGCTTATCTTTATGTGTTGATAAAAACTTTAATGCTGTTGAAGTAGAAATAGATGCTAAATCTGTCATGGATATTGATAGGCCAAGTTAATTAATTAATCAATTAAATAGCCAAGTTAATTAATTAAATTCAATTACATGCAATAAGCGTTGTAGCACAAACAAATCACCAACTAAATTAAATGTAGTGGAAAATAAATTTGACAAGGTAATTTGTTTATGAATGGGGAAAACTACCGGGGCAAAACCCCATCAGGTGAATTTAAGATCATCACTCTCGAGAATCTACTATTACCGAAATAAGCGGTTACAAGTAAAAAGAATCCTAGTACCTAATACCAACATACAGTTAAACCCTTACCCCAATACCCAATTGGACTTGTAATGTAACGACAATCTCTCCTTTTAATGCATGGCTCCCAATATGTGACTAACCAATGATGTACGGATCCTAGTATGTGACTAATTTCACGGCAACCCTGTGATTGTTGTAGTTAATTTGCAGTAGCTTCACATAGAAACACCAATAAGATCTTCAATGTTAGTGCAAGAGACTTTGCTTGGTTACAGAACCCAAAGGCGTACAAGAAATGCAGCAAGAACTCTTTCTTCTATAGGAGGAAGTTAGGGTTTCAAAAAGAAAACCTTATGAAGCTCTCTAGGGTTTTGTTTTTCTTTTTCCACCTCCTTTAAATAGAAGCTTAATGGGCTCTCCTATTCCAAATAGATTTACACAAACCTTGGGCTTTCCTAGTCTAATAAGGATTATACAAACCCACAAACCTTGGGTTTTCCAAGTCCTATAAGGATTATACAAACCCATAAACAAATAACCTTTTAGAATAAAAACATTGCTGGCTATAGTCTGAATCCCGTAAGCTTGATAAATTGAGACATGTGTCAAGCATTAATGAATCTCGACAGATCAAGTTTTTATCAAGGAGGTATTGAGACTTGCAGATTGCACTTTTCTTGAGCAGTTCTTGAGTAATCTTCATGTCTTCAATTTAATCACTTGTGATGATCATCTTGATCCTTTTTAGATTTGTCCAAATACAAGTAAAGTGCGTTTTGTCAAAAGATATGCCAATTACATAAAAATATGTTCTTAACAGATATCTTGTCATCTCCTATCTACACTAACAACTTGCTTTCTCCTTTGGTGGATGATTGTAGGCTTCTGGCTACCCTTATTCCCCAGATTCGGCTTAAGCACTATTACCGTGAAGCAAATAGAAGCGCTGATAAACTCACTAGGTTGGGAGCTATCCAAGATAGTTGTTTTGAGCTTTTTGTTTGTCTGCTTATGGACGTTTTTGGTATCTTTAATTTTGAGTTGAATGGTTTTTACTTAAATAGGGTTTGCCCTGAGACTTTGTCTTCATCTTAGCTTTGCAATGAAATCCTCTTTTACCCAAAAAAAAGAAAAAAAAAAAAAGAAGAAAAAAAGAAGAAGAGAGATATCATGGCGTAAATTGCTTAAACCTATTGTAAGCACATGTACTTGTAGAACAAGCAAAGTACTAATTGTTAGGTTGGTCTAGGGTTAGCTCACTCTAATATATTAACTTTACATTGATTCATTGTAAACAAAAGTTTCATAGTCAAGATGTAGCTATTAAGGATTTCCTAATTTGGATGTAGGTTGTAGACCAAACATGTTATAACTTTGCTTCCGCTATGCACTTTTCTACTTTATCTCTTTCATTTTCTCAATCACTCAACAACTTTAACATAATATTAGAGCCAAATTCGTTGTAAACTTTGTTTTTTTGAGTATTTTTTTTCCAAGTCATTGTGAAGTGTGAACCACTCATCCATTCACTAAATAATAAAAAAATTAAGAAAAAATTTTCGAATCCAAGCACAAGCCACAATGTCGTCCTCTACAACTTTGTCTTCTCCTCCCTCACAAATGGTAAATCCAATACCCATTTAGGAGTATGACACAATAAAATACCAATACCCATTTAGGAGTATGACACAATAAAATTCAATCAAAGCAAGGACATCTCACTTAAGAGAAAATTTCAAGTACAAAAGCGTCGACACAAGATCCTACTCACCATAACAACCCTGTCATCATTGCCATGTTGGCAATACAAAAGTCTTGCCATGTCAATTATGTAACTTACGTTAGTCCCATCATTAGTGCCACATTAGCATAGGTGCCATATTAGCTGCCTTAATAGCCTCATGCACACCCATTCAAGCCAATTACACAAGCATCTCGCATCACCTTGTGAGCATGATCACTCCTAAACTTCCTGCGAACCATATATTGCTTGTGTTTTCAGCAATACTAGACACACACAATGTTTCTATTCGTCGACATATTTTTCAAAAAAAGACGTCAATCAACATTGTCAACTGTGACAGTTTGCTACCTCGACATGCCTTACACTTTTTCAAATTGATTACATAATACATTCAAGACATTTCAAACTCAAGGTTTGACCTTAAGTTTAACGGGGTTGTTAGAAATATCATAACCCATAAGGCTCAAACTTATTATAGAGACATGGACTAGTAGAACAAGAAACTAACCATTGGTTTAGTCAAGTTAAAATCTTGTTTTCACTATTTACGTTTCTCTTTTCTCTTTTCCAAAGCACTCAACAACTTTAAAAAGGTCATCAAAGTGTACCTAGGTTGTATTGTAAAGGTAATTTATACTTAAAAATTTAAGTTTAAAATAGATAAACTATACATATCACTTTTAAATCATAATAGGTAATAGATTTGTTTTTTTATTCTTTATTTTAAACTTATATATATATATATATATATATATATATATTTCTATATTTATATAATAATATAATACAGAAACGTTTAACTTTGTTGACCACTTATCATTGCGCCATGTGATTACATAAATAAATACCACGTATACATTTAAAAATACCAAACAGTTGTGCTTTTTCATTTTTCAGTAGGCACATTTTCATTCAATAAGTTTTTTTTTTTTTTTTTCAATAGACACATTTTCATTTAATAAGCACATTTTCGGTTAACAGACAATTTTTCATTCAATAGGCACTTTTTTCGGTCAATAGGCACCTTTTAGTATATCTCATACGAAGAGTTATAACATTTCAATAAACAACTTTTGGTATATCAAATTTTGAAGGGCTATGCCATTTTAATAGGCACCTTTTGACATATATATTACAACATATCTTATATATACCTATATATACAACACAAATTAAATTAGAGATGCAACATTCCGTCTCTTATTCCTTCCCACAAAAATACTAATAAATAAAACAACATTACTTTCTTTTGCCTAATTAATAAAACTTTGTACTATTTCTTTCAATATCATTTTTTTTTTAAATTTAATGTAATTTTTTCTTACTACTCCAACTCAACAATAATGGCTTTTTCTTTTCTTTTCTTTTTTCTTCCTAAGACTCATTTAGTAGCTATTCCTCATGCATCACACGAGTTAGTGATTAGTATAATATAAAAGCGAAAAGTTTGACTTTTTGTTAAGTTGGAGAAATAAGCACAAGGGTTATGACTTTTCAATAAACACATTTTGATATATCAAATTTGAAGAGTTATAACCTTTCAATAGGCACTTTTTGGCATATATATTACAACCTATCTTTTATATATTTATATGTACAATACAAACTAAATAAGAGTCGCAGCATTCTCTCTCTTATTCCTTCAAAAAAAAAAAAAAAAACTAACAAATAAAACAACATCACTTTCTTTTGCTTAATTAATAAAACTTCATACTATTTCTTTTAATATCATTTTTTTCAAAAAATTTCATGCATTTTTCATACTACTTTAACTCAAAAATAATGATTTTTTTTTCTTTTCAAACTTATTTAGTAACTATTCTTGTGCATCGCATCAATTAACAACTAGTTTTTAAATAAAGTTTATTTGATTTATTCTACCGACTTTGTTCTTACCAAAAAAAAAAAAAAAACTTTTTTTCAAAACCCTAGAAACTGTAAAAGAAAGTTCCGGCATTCTTTTTGGTGACCGAGTCTTTACCGGGTCGCTTTTAACCCTCCCAAGAAATTTTTTAAAACCAACATAATAGTAAAATATATATATATATATATATATATATTCAGCAATTAAGGATAAGAGTAGGTGTTGAATATTAAAAAGAAATATATATATAAGTGGTGAGCAAACGCGCCTCTAATGCGTGTGTGTATTGAGCTAAAACAGTGATGTGAGACAAAATGACACACACAGTGGTTTCCAAGTGCGGACATTCTTGGGCCCACAAGGGTATTTCCACAATGATTACCACGCGCATTTACTGAACGTGAGTCTTCTATGTAATTCAATTTCTACCCACTAATCTCCCAAAAGGAACAAATCCCCTTTCACTTAGCACCACTCTATTGCCCTTCCCCTAATCTCTCATTCTCTCTCTATCTCTCTTCCTTCCTGTGACTTATATATTTTTTTCCCTAGTAGAACATATATTCTGGGATTTGATTTGTTGTCATATAAGAAGAAGTAATGACAGCTCCAAACATGGCGGCCATTACTGCTTCTTTAGAGAGGTCTCTTCAGAACTGTTCGCTTAACCAACCAACAAGAGGTGGCTCAGGTTCAGGTTTAGCCAGAAGACAAGGAGTTTCATCAAGCTCTGATGAGACACCGGATAATTATGTTCCTAATTCAGATACTTCCTTAGAGCTCAACTCCAATATCTCTCTCCCTTACCATTGGGAACAATGCCTCGATTTGAAGGTTCGTTTATTAATTTCTTGTTTCTTTCAATATAAATGAAACCCCATCTAGTCGTTTTCGTCTTACAGATTCAATAAATGCGAGAGACCATGACAGATCTTGCTTGCACATCCTTTTTGTTTTTTTTTTTTCCTAAACCATATTAGGATAGGATTTAATTTTACTCTTGAATCAAAGTTGGTTGTATTCATTATCTTCTTTAGCATTTAATACCCTTCCTGCTTCTTTTTCTCCCACACATGCTTGGATTGGAAAGATAATGTACATCACACACAACTAACCCTAAAAAGGAAAAACTTTTTCAATTACTGCAATTCTTTTCTATCATTTTAAACATAAGAAATGGCAAAGTTTTTATAGGGTTTGACCATCTAATAGTTGGTTTTGTTGAACAATAAAGAAAGAAACTTTTGGGGTTTGATCACAACATAAATTTCTCTTAAATCAAAGAAAAAAAAAACCCTTCTTGGCTTGATCAAATACTAGTTTTCCTAGATGCGTACAGTTTGTCTTAGAAGAAAAAAAGAAGATTTCCTGTGTTAGATCATATGTATGGTTTTAGACTAATAGTTTCCATAAACGCAATACATTTCTTTTAGTGCAAAACGGAAAATATGTACATTTTTGTGATGTGATGGTACCTTTTGTTTTTCTTCCATGAACCAATTAATGTCATGGTTTTGTTTAGTTCTTTAAGGATTGTATGGTCTGACTGTTAATGGGTTTTATTTTTGGCAGACAGGGGAGATTTACTATATAAACTGGAGGAACGGTATGAAAGCAAGAGATGATCCAAGAACAACACCAGAATACAGCGGTGATTTCTACACAGAAGACGACAGCTCATGTGACAGTGAGGAATCTTCGTCAGAGTACTCTTCTCCTCCAGATTCCTCGAGAGAGCACTACCGGGTAGATCAGAAAGACCATAAAGACCATGTTTTGGTTGTGGCTGGGTGCAAGAGCTGTCTCATGTATTTCATGGTGCCCAAACAGGTCGAAGATTGCCCCAAATGTTGTGGTCAACTTCTCCACTTTGATCGATCCGAAAATGGATCTCCGTGAATGAGTTTTCTTATCTGATTTTTTGTCCTTATCTTTTCTTTTTTCTTTTTTAATTTGAAACAAAAAAAGAAAAAGAAAAAAAGAAAGGATTCCCTTGCGTTTTTTTTTTTTTTCTTTTTTTGAAAAGTTTCATTGTGGATTGATGAAATGCAAGACAAATGGGTTGAGTTATTAGTTTTGTGTAATTCTTCCACTATTTTTTTTTTTTTTAAGTTTTCTTTTTACTACTTGTGAAATTTGGGGTTTGTCTTGGAAGGAATCGAATTGAAGTGTTACAAAGCCAGAAGCAAGGTCAATGGTAGAAGATAGAAAGAATAGTATTGGTAACAATTGGGACATGCAGCTTTCGTTTTTTTGGGTTTAATATTTTTCAGAATGTTGATTTTTTTCAATAAATAAAAAACACTAATTTCCATGTTCCTTACAGAATGTATAGAGCCACCTACCAATGTTGCCACCTTGGAATGCATTTTTTAATGCTTTACTTTTGTCCTTCTTCTCCTTAAAACTTTTGTACAGTCTTTAGGAACTTTTTCTCCACCACTCAACCTCTAAATCAAATTAAATTCAAAACTCTACCGTGTAACACGATGAAACGTTCAATTTGTCTTTGCCATCTTGTGTCTTCTTTTTATACTTCTTAATTTTTAACTATATTTGAATGTATTTCTATGGAGCTTATAATTAATGCGGTGTGGAAAAGCTGATAACCAAATGAAAGCAAAAACCAAAAGTGGAGAGAAAGAAAAAAGGAAGATGGGGTGTAATGTGTGCAAGTGATTAGGGTTGAACAAGAACCTAGCCGGAGCTGAGTCATTTGAACTACTATGTGGCATTGCTGACAATGAACGGGATGGTGTTTTGTGGAGGATCTGGCTTTCCAACGTCAGCCCAAACGGCTGTTGATGGACATTTACAATTTTATTGTTGCACCATTCCGCTATTTATAATATATGCAAACACCCCTACCCACACATACAATAACAAAATCTCTGCTTCTTCAATCGAAATCTTTGTCATTGCGCATGGATTTTCTTCGGTTGAAGCCCATAATCTTCTTCAATCAAATCAATCCTGTCGTCATCTAGATATGTTGATTTGTTGTGTGAGTAATGGGTTTGACTGTGGTTTTGGGTTTGATTCTAGTTTTATATTTTAGGTTTTGAATTTGATTGTGGTTGATTTGTGGTGTGAGTAATGGGTTTGAAATATCTCTCTCTCATGTGACTGTGCCATCGACAATCGCATCAATGGAAGCTGCCATTGACGTTGCTAGAAATTAGATTTAGCGATGAGACACTATTTGTGTTCTTAAGAGCCCCAAAACCCTCCCAAGGCTGACCACATTGGCTAATGAACACCCTTACAAGTGATATCTTAAATTTTTTTTTAAGCAAGTTTTGGGAGTAAAATATATGAAAAAAGAATCCGTTTTATTTGAAAGGAATATATTTAATCGTTGTGATCAGAACTTAAATATTTAAATGTATATTCAAAAATAATGTGACAGCTTGCATACCGTTAAATTCAAGAAATAGGAATTCTAAAATGAACTTTCTATGTCTTAAGTGAAATAGAATAGATACATGAGTTTTCAATTAAAGTTAAGTGTAAATCATAATATAATAGGTTTATAGATACTTAAGTTCACAATCCTTTTTCATAACTTATTGGAACATCTTTCTATGAATATATATACTTTCATATGCATCAACCACTAACACTAATTTCACACGAACTTATGGCAGGCCTTAATTGTAAGTTTGTGTATATATGAACTTATTGTTCAACATATGAATAGTTAGCCTAGGTCTAGATTAGAGCTCAGGATATGATTAGCTAGATCGCTAGCAAATCGTCTTTGATGTGAAGAGAGATGGGCATATAATGCACTTGACTCAAAATCTATACATGTAAGAAACCATTAACATGTTTATTAAATTCTATTCTTTCCCCATCTAATACTAGTCTAATTTAAATATGAGAAATATTATGTTCATAATATTTTCACAACGCTTTCACAACAAATTATATGTGATAGATTGCTACGGGTTGTTATTGATGAAGAAAAAAGTAATTTCAATAGTATGTTCAAATTAGAATTAATAACAACTAATCATCTATAATTTGTTATGAAAATATTGTTGATGTAACACATCTCTTTAAATATAAAAGTATTTATTAGTTACTCTTGGAATTCAGTGACGTGGTTCTCCCCCTTTTTACATTCATGTTGAATCTCACTAATCAATAAGTAATTATTAGATGCTCTCGAAGCACAATGATGTGGTTCTTCTTCTTTTTACATTCACAATAAATCATACTAATTAAATTTATAATGAGATCTACCAAAAATTTCAAAGTATTAAACACCACATTACCGTTTAGAGTACCCAATAATTTTTCCTAATCAAATTTATGGTAGGGTTTATTATAAATATGAAATGAGGGAGCGAAATACTTGATCCATTATCACAAGATCTTGAAGTAGAAATCTTCTTGCAAAATTGTCTTTGAGTATACACTTCTTAGCTCTCAAATCTCTATATTGAGTTCATTTTCCACGAATATCCCACTGTAAATCAACGACATTTTATTCTACATGATCTTCCCAGCTCCTGCCGATTAAGTATGCGTTTGAATTGGGCAGATTGGGCATCTGCACGTTCTACATTTTTTAGTGGGTCCCATGAGTACTATTCACTTTTCTACCAAATTCAGCAAAACATAGATTTTTAGGTAAATTTGGGTTCTACAGCGCTATTTACACATTTAAAAATTATTTTACTACAATATTTTCTATAATAAATTTTTAGTTTTTAACAAATAAGTAGTATCCAAACACACTTTAAATAGGGTTTAATTATTAGGTAGGGGTGGGAATAGGGTTTGATTTATATATATATATATATATATATATATCAGGTGCTGAGGATATTGTCCAAGCATTTATTATTCATTCCAATTGCATTACAACACGTAAGCAGCACTTTTCATATTCTACTCTGGTAATGATGAAATTGATGAAATGAGCTAGCTTTGGTCAACTGCTCCGGCATATTTCCTTTGACAAACTTGTGATTTCCGTTATGATAGGGTGTTGATTGAGTCATAATGATTAGACTGCTGAACGTTTATAAAATACCACCCTTGTTCATGTATGAAAATCTTTATTTAAAGAGCAGTCCAGAAAATGCCACTTATTAGCTTAATAAAAGTCAGCGCTAGAGCAATTTGGCATTAAAAAAGAGGAAGAAAGAAGAAATTATAAAATAAATTTAAAAAAAAAAAAAAAACTTTGCTTATTGCACGCGTGTTGCAAATGTAATCCATAAGAGCACGGCATCAATGTTCTAAAAAAATTCTATTTCAAAATACACCATAATTTTTTTTTTTTTTTTAATTTTAATATAGCATTTGATAATACACTCTACATTATATCTTCTAATTTTATATCCTATTACTTTATTTATTCATTTCTCAATCTTTCTCTCTGTCAGTTTTTTTTTTTTAATCTGAAGCTATCTTTTATCTCTTCCTCTGCACAAATTATCTTTCTCTCTCTAAAACTCATCACTATATTATAAATAAATAAATAAATAAAAAAAGACAACAAATAGTCAATAGAATAAAACATAATTTTTTGGTGGCATTTTTGAATTTTTTTTTCTTTTTTTTTTAGCATTTGACGCATTTGATGTAAAGGTATTTTTGATGTTTGGTGTGTTAAGTGCTAAAAATTTAGCATTTAGCACATCTAATGTTAATGCTCTAATGACAAATGTTTGCATATATTATAATCTTTTTTACTTTAAAAGGAGATTCAAAATTTAAATCCCCTTATCCAATTTGTTGTACCAATTGAATTAGGTTATTTAATAATGGTTATAAAAAAAGAGGTTATTTAATAATGAACTGAGTCATTAAAGAATTCCTTTTAAACAAGCGTGAGGCATTAAAGAATTTCGTTTTAGCTGATCAAAAAAAAAAAAAAAAATTCTCTTTAAATAATTTTGAGGGGGTACTTGAAGCCAATGCCATTCAACTAGGCGTATTGCACAATTGCTTCTTGTCCAAGTCCCAACTCTTTGTTTCTAGAGCTCTCATGGCTAAATACTTCCTAGGGGTGACATTTTCTCTTGACAACCAACAGGCTACAATTCCTGGAATTGAAAAATAATTATAAAAGGAATTCTATGACATTCAAAGGGTGTAGGATAATTGGTAATGGATTTAAAATCCCTCTTAACCACCATGTTTGGTTGCCTACTAAGCCTGAGGCCAATAGCTCCTTTGTGCAATAGTGCACCACAGTTTTTAACATGATTAATCCCACATGCTTTAGCTGGAACTAAGAGCTTGTCAAACGACTTTTTTGACAAGGATAACTCCTACAAAATCCTTTCCTTACCAATTTCAAAGACTAATGACACCCTTGACATGATTATTTGGCCATTTTCTCTAATTGCTAACCACTAATTACCATCAAGTCAAAAAGGCTTAACAAGTTTTTTTTTTTTTTTTTTTTTTTTTTTTAAAGTGGTACATTGATGTAGAAACACAGGGGGTTTAGTTTTTATCATTTGTTGAGTTTTATACAGAGACACCCTATTCTATGACTTTTGGTTAAGCTCACATAAAGGACAAAATAGTCATTTCAAGGCATAAGGGCAATATCATAATTCTAACCTTTAACTATACACATACTTGATGGAAGAAAAATCTAGAAGTGCTAACAATCAAAGCAATATATTGTGTGCTTAAATCAGTCCATTCAATTAAAAGTTATAGCTAAATCAAGATTTAATGGTTAATATGCATCATCGCAATTATAGCTGATCATATGCAATTATTAGTAATCAATTCTAGTTTTTTAAGAAATTAATTATGTTTCATGATTGTATTGGTTCATGTCAAAAATAATACTGGAGATGCATGCATCTAATTAATTCTGAGAGTCCAATTTATTAGAAACTTTTGTTATTTTAAACAACTAGTTGAGTTAATTTTTAATTAAAAGTATTTCGGGAAGAAAAAACATATTTCTTCCTTCCCAAGTTGTTTGGTTTGCTTCCTCAAAAAGGGGAAAAAAAAAATTATTTGGTCTGTATTCCATTTTGATATGTCCTAGAATTAAGTCATGTTTGAAAAGTCAAACCTCATTATGTTATCAACATTTTCATTACCTTTAAAATTTACTAGTAATTGTATTAAAATTTGATTTGAAGATAAAGATTGAATTTGTATAAGGCTTGGCAGTTATAAAATTTAAATTTAAAGATAAGTGTAATCTACCATCAATGAAGTTTGTAATTGTAGGAGTAGTACGCCAATAGAGTTTGTAATTTACAATAACTTTGAAAATTGCTTAATAGTTAGCACCAACACTAGAAATGTTTTTTTTTTTTTTTTTTTTTAAAGATTTTATATGCATGGTTGTTTAAATTTTTGATAAATTTGTTTGCTAATTTGGGAAACTTCCAACCTTTTTTTATTTAAGATATAAGATATTTAATGATGTTCCCCTAAATTTTGGGTTTTCTAAGCATACCAATCAATTTGGGATGATAGGAGTAATTCATCAGTACTTATATGATAACACACATTGGAAGCAAAGGCGTAAAAGTCTATCTCCTAAAAAATACAAAATCTATCTTAACCCTCCACGTCATGTGTGCTAGACAAAAAGAGAAGAAGAGAGTGAAAGAGAGGGACATTTTGTATCCTATTTTTCAACAAATATTAGTATTAGGAGCAAATTATTCTTCCTCTACTCTAGCTGTGGTTTTTCACCCTTACCTTGATGAGCTCAAATCTTCTGTCCCACCTTTGTACTCCACTTTATGTTCCACAAATTAAAATTTGTCACATGTCCACTTATTTCAATAATATCTAATTTTATGCCTTTTCTCCTTCATTTACCTAAAATAAACAAAAACCAGCACATAACAGCATGGCAGCAGTGGCAATGCAGCAACACCAACCTCTGTGATAACGGATTTGTAAGGGACAACCCAAACTTAACCAATATGATAAATAGAAATAGGCTGGATGAATATATTTTCTATTTTCTGGTTTTATGGGATAAGAAAAACACTCAATAATTTAAAGAATAAATAAGCTCACCACCAAAGTAACCCTAAAGGATACAGATAATACCACCCAAGGGAATTTAACTAGGTATACAAAACTATTTTGGCTCACCACTCTATGGAATATATATTAACACCACCCAAGAGATACAAAAACCGATACTCACCATCCAAAGGAATCGACCCAAGGGATAAGAGTTGATTTAGAAGAAATCAATATTCTTAAAAACACAAGTTTTTTTTTTTTTTTTTTTTTTTTTTTTTTTTTTTTTTTTTAACTTTGAAAATACACTCTCTGATTTTTATTAGATTCAACCAAAGGTTAAATAGAGCTTGAAAAAACCCCCCAAGCATAGGAAAATGAAAATAATAATAATAATAATAAATACATTCACCTAATTTAACCAAAATTAGATATGACTCTTAGGAACTTAGAAACACAATAAAGTATTTGTCTGCCTAGGAGAAATAAAACATAAAGTCTGATTCATCCTAGGGGACACTAAATAAAGACATTTTGGCTTAATCAATAATAATAAACATTTTAAAGTAATGGGTTGTTATTCTAGTCTTTAAGGAAAGCTTATTGGGCCAGACTGACATTAGATTGGCCTTGTTGGAACCTGGGACACTCTAGTGTTAGGAGGAATAAAACATAATCACTGGATGTTTCTTAGGAAACCAACATTAAATACTCTTTGACTTCTTAGAGAAAATGACTTCAAATATTTTCTGAATTTTTGGGCAAATAATGGCTTTATTTGCTAGGATTGAAAATCAACATGCTTGGGCTCAAGAAATTGATCGGATTGGGTTGTAGGCTTATTCAGATACTCCTCATGCCACCATGTTTGTAGCTGCCATTTTACTCCTGTGTCATACTCCCCCTCTTAAGAAAAACTTGTCCTCGAGTTTAAGTTCAGATCTTCCCAAATTGTTTCATCCAACTGCATCACTATTCCGCATGAACCAGACTTTCCTTGCTTGAGTTTCTTAGAAACACTAGCCAGAAAAATCATAATCAAATGATCATCTTGAAACTCCAAACTTCGTCTATGAGAATTAGCCTACATACTTACTCTCACTTGGTTGGAGAAAGGTAAGAGAATAATAACATGAATTAGATTTCTGCCATGAACAACATAAAATGGAGGCTTTGTATCTTGAGAAATAACAAACTCTCATTTCCTTAAATGCCCTCCTTCTGAACTTCTCAGCAAATTCCCAAGAAATCTATTCATAACTTTTGAATGACCATCAACCTGAGAATTGAAAGCACTAAAGAAATGCAAGCTGCCACTTAAGATCTTGCAAAGTATTCTCCCATAACAAACAAAATGCTCATTGTTTTCTGAAGTGATGGACTTAAGAACTCTAGTCAAGTGAAACACTTCTTTGGAAAACAAAGCTGCTACATGAGATGCATCAATAAAGTTCTTACATGGTATGATATTAACCTTCTTCAAAAGTTGATCAGCCTCAACAAAAATGCAATGACAACCATGCTGCCCAGATAAATTAAGAACAAAGCCTATAGAAAAATGTTCCCAATGAGTATTAGGAATCTGTAAGAACAAATATGATATCCTCCCTTGGACTCCTCCCTTGGCCACTTGATATCCAAAACATCTTTGTATAAAGTGAGCAACATCACTTTTTAAGTATAGTTGAAGGTAGTAGCTTTTCTCCATAAGAGTTTTCATTTTGGCTTGATCAAAGTATCCACAAAATCCACTAGTAAGTAGTTCTTCAAACAATCCCAAAGACCCTTTAGGTTGGCATAGCCAATTTTCCTTAAAGAGAAAGCCACCAAACATCAAGTACCCTTAACTATTTCAATTTATCACGTCATTCGGCACCTTAGATAAGAAAGGATCCATTGCATAACAATCTAGTGTGAGATTAAGGCCAATGATCTCATAAGAAATAATATCCATCAAACCATATCTTTAACTCAATGCATCAATCACTTCGATTAATGAACTATCTTTATGTTGTAAAACTGAAGAAAACTTTTTGAAATAACAAACACAACTTATATGCCCTGAATTGAGTTTCTTTTGCACCTTTAGAAACCCCAAAAACCTCATGATCAAAATAGAGGACAAACTCCACTCCAATGAAATAATGCTCCCGTTGCCCCAAAGTTTTGACAATAGCAAACAGTTCCTTGTAAATCAGATAGTCCAACTTCAAATCATTGAACTTCCCACTAAAATAAGCACCTGACCTCCCTTCTTGCATAAGCACCACACCTATGCCCACACTAGATTCATCACACTCCATTTGAGTTGCTTTAGAAAGTTCTGGTAGTATTAGTAAAGGAGCTTCAACAGGAAGTCTGAATTTTAACTATTGTATACTTCTTTTGGCTCTACTAGTCCAATGGAACTCATTTTTCTTCCAAGCATCCATCATCAAAGTAATAATGGAATTGAAACTTTTGATGAAGTGGTTGTATAATGAAGATAAGACCTGAAAACTTATCACATCAGTCAGTCTTTTAGGAGTAAGCCAATCAAGAATAGCCTTTTCCTTTTTATCCTTCAAGTGCATGCTAACTACACTTGCATCGTCTACTAAAAACACAACTTGATCATTCAACAACAAGCATACCCAAGATTGATAAACAATCAACTTCCTTGAAGCATTTGAAAAACACACGGAAAATGCTTTAAGTGTTGAATTCTGCCCTTCATGTCAATCAAGACATCATCAAGATACATCACCACATACTTTCCCACAAGATTTTTCAAAATTTGAGTTATCATCCTTATGAAACTACTAGGTGCATTAGACAACCTAAACAGCAAAACAAGCCATTCATAGAGATCAACTCTGATTTTAAATGTTGTCTTCCATTCATCATGTTTTCTAATTCTTATATGATGGCAGCTACTGCCTAAGTCGATTTTAAAAAAGACCTTAGCACAAAACTTCATCAAGAAAATCAGCCCTAGTATCATCAAAACACAATCTCCAAGTTTTAGTCATTTTGGAAGTTAATACGATTGAAACAACAAAAGGACTAAGAGACTCCACAATCAAATCCCTTTTCAACAATTCTATAACTTCTTTTGCTAATTCAATAGTTGTTCCCCTTAAAGCTAAGATTGCAACAACTATTTATGTCTCCTGAAACAGCCAAGCCTATGAAGTGGCATGATGAAGGTCGTGTGAATGACAGGTTACTGAGACATCCTACTGATTCTGAAGCTTGAAAATCATTTGACTCTAAGTACATAGAGTTCTCATCCGAGCCTTGTAATGTGAGGCTTGGATTAGCAATCAATGGATTCAAACCATATGGAAATATGAGTAGTGCTCATAGTACATGGCCTGTCATTTTGATCCCATACAATCTCCATCCATGGATGTACATGAAAAGGTCTTCTTTCATGCTATCATTATTAATTCCCAGTCCAACTTCGCCCGAGAATAATAGAGATGCATACTTACAACCCCTAGTAAAAGAACTAAAGAAGTTATGGGATGTTGGAGTAAAAACGTTTGATATGTCTTCCAAAAAATCATTCCAAATGTATGCTGCATTATTGTGGATCATAAATGATTTTCCTGCATATGGTGATATCTCACGTTGAAATACCAAAGTTACTCTTGCATGTCTCCCTTGTAACTATGATAGTCAGTCTCGTTGGTTGAAATATAGAAAGAAATTTAGTTACATTGGACATAGCCGATTCTTGGATAGTAATCATAAATTCTGTAAGCAAAAACAATTATTTAATGGGCATGTTGATACGAGATCAGCTTCTATTACGGTATCCGGAGGGGAAATAATGTTACAAATGGATGTTGTAGTCGATCATGTATTTGGGAAGAAAACAGTTAATTTTTCCAATAAAAGAAAAAAATGAGAGGAAGCCTTAACTGTATGGAAGAAGAGAAATATATTTTTCACCTTGCCTTATTGGGAGGACCATGTGTTATATCACAATCTTGTCGTAATGCATATTGAAAAGAATGTAATTGATAATATAATTAGTACATTGTTGAACTTGGATGGCAAGACAAAGAATAACTTAAAGGCACGTCAAGACTTAAAGGATATGGATATAAGAAGTGAACTTCACTTGGAAAAGATTGGGAATGATAAGACACGTATGCCACATGCTTGCTACCATATGAATGCTAGTGAAAAGGATGGTTTTTTGCAAGTTTTGAAGGATGTAAATGTGCCAGATAGATATTCTTCAAACATCTCACATTGCATTAAACTCAAAGAACGCAATATTAGTGGGATGAATAGCCATTATAATCACATCTTAATATATCAACTTTTTTCGATAGCAATATGTAGATCATTGCCCCCCGAAGTAAGTAGGCATTTAATTAGCTTATCTTATTTCTTTAAGGAGATATGATCCAAAATACTAAATGTGGATGAACTTAGGGCTCTTAAGAAGAGAATTGCAATGACATTGTGTGAGTTGGAAAGGATATTCTCTCCCTCTTTCTTTACAGTAATGGTACATCTAGTCATGCATTTGGGTAGCGAAGCCAAAGTTGCTGGCCCAGTTCATTATCATTGGATATATCCCATTGAGAGGTAACATGTATAGTAGCTTTGTCTATCTAATTAATTGTTTTTCATACCAATTTTCCATTGTTAATCTTGGATTTTCCAATAGGTACTTGTCAAGATTTAAGTCTTACATGCATAATAAAACTTATCCAAAAGGCTTCATTGCAAAAGGGTATATAGTAGAGAAATGCTTAGCATTCTGCTTACGCTGTAATGACCCCGCCCTAACTGTGTAGATATTGTCTGCTTTGAGACCCATATCCTTCACGGTTTTGTTTTTCCCCAGGTGCTAGGGAAGGCCTCTTTATACATTGAAGGGAGGTCATTCCTTATAAATACATTCCCATGTGCTTCCCTGGGCGATGTGAGATTCCATGGAATACAAGACCCCCCCTTTTTTAGGGTCACTATTATACACCCCTCTTACGAGCACACGCATCCTCGCCTGTAGGACCCACACTTCCAGCTAAGGCATGGCTCTGATACTATCTGTAATGACATCGTGTAGGGAAGCACATAGAAATGTGTTTATAAGGAATGACCTCCTTTTAATGTGTAGAGGCCTTTTCCCTAGCGCAACCTGGGGAAGAACAAAACTATGAGGGGTATGGGTCCCAAAGCAAACAATATCTACACAGTTGGGGCAGAGTCGTTATACATGATATTTTAAATTTGTTGAAACTGCATTCAATGGGCCTATAAGGAATGTCGAGGAATCCATGGATGTGATGGCGAGCATTACACTAGATTTAATTCATGGATCCAAGCACATCGTTATGTGTTATTCAATTGTGAAGAAATCACCCAATTTTGCAAGTAAATGATATGCCATTGTGTATCCTTTCATGGCATTCAAGTACAATATTTTAACTTAACACTAACACATTTGTCTACATAGTGTACACATAGCGAAGATCAAGGCTGATTTCCATTTTCATGTAATCGATGATGTTATTCAAAAGTAACACATGGAGAAATTCTACAGCTGGTTTAGGAACTATGTAAGTAAAGCATATATATAAAACTTGTTTATTTATAATAGGTGATGTCAATGTCTATATATAAAACTTGGCTGTAACACTTTAGATAGCATACTTATAATAAACGTCATTTTCTATATTAGATGATGTCAATGGATGCATCTGAGAAAAAGTAACTCTCTGATAAAGTCATATGGCTTGCTTGATATAGCAAAACAGTTCAAGCGTTATGTTATAAATGATGTGAAGTTTCACACCAGAGACTTTGAGGCAACTAGAAAAACTCAAACTAGAGGAGTTTGGGTTGTTACTGAAGGTGGTGTTACTTATTATAGTATACTAATCGATATTATTGAGTTGAACTATTGTAATAAGTATCGATATGTACTATTCAAATGTCAATAGGTTGACGTTATTAGTGCGAGAGGATGCAAACAAGATGAGTTTGGATTTCCCCTTGTCAATTTTTCATGATTGATATACACGGGTGGTCGATTGATTGACAAGCCTTATGTATTAATATCTCAAGCTTCACAAGTATTTTACGTGGAAGATGTGAGACATAAACGGTGGTGATCAAAACAAAATCTAGGGAGGTGTTTGATGTTAGTATTAATGCTTCACATGATGATGATGATAATGATGATGAAGTGGGTACCTATCATGAGAATGTCCCTTATAATATAACTACTGATGATGCATGTGATGGTGCAAATGACAACCATGCTTGGGCTCGAGTTAGTGAAGAATGAACCATTTATGATACACAGTTAATCAGTGAGGATGAATTGCTTGAACAAGATTTTATCGATAATGAAGAGCTTAGCGATGATGTTTATGAGTCCAATGATGATGAGTCTAGTAATGATGAGTCTTAGAGTTTTAAAACCTCTCTTTGGGTAATTTCTTCTACTTAAAATTGTTTGAAATTATCTCTCATCTAATTGCTGAATTGGCTGAATTATGTGTTTACTTTGGAACTCATTCTTGCAATCTTTGCATCTATGGAACCATGATTTTTGGATAGATGGTAATAGGAAAATATAGATGGTAATTTTGGGTCATCTTCATAGTTAGTTTATAGTACGAGATTACTACCTAAAGTTATGATAGGGTGTTGAATTGAAGACTAAATATTTGTCCTCTAGATATGAAGAACTATGATAGGGTGTTGCACTAATAATTAATAATCTTGATTGGATCTCACCATTTTTTTACTATATATACATATGTTTTGTTTTTGTTTGTTTGTTTTTTTTCCCCCCAGTTGAAGAACTTATGGATGACTTGTGATATGCCTTCTTTTATGCTTTCATGTGTAACTTATGGTGGAAGTTGTGTGTCATTGTATATATGTGTTTGTATTTTTTTACATAACTAGGTTATTGGTGTGAAGATTCCTAATTGTTCTTCTGGCTAAGTTGCATGGTAGCTACTAACCCAAAAAAGAAAAAGAAAAATAGAAGCTGCATGATAACTTATTGTGTAAACTAATGGTATAAAGGTATATGCCTTAAGTTATGTTTGCATGTCAGCCATCAAGTAGTGTTATATTTTTAAAGTAAATAATTTCAGTAAAAACCAAAATGGAAGAACACAGGCTGCATACAAATATCAGCCATCAATACTTGACATGTTTTGATCTTCAAATGTGTGTAATAATGAAGCCTGATAATGTGGTTTGATCTTCACATGGCAGATGTACATACAAGTGTACTAAAGAAACCTTGTCATGAAAATGGTTTGGATAGGTGACCATATAGGAAGGTAGACTTTTAAGGTCCCCTAATTTGAGCTCATGTTTCAAATTGCTTGGCTATACTGTTATTTCCATTTTCACCCTCCCATTTGGGTATAAGTAAAGGTGTTCAAGGTTGATTGTCTTCATTGCAGGAGCTTATCTTAACCATTGCAAAAAATGGCTTATACTGTGCAAACATTTGAGTGATAAAGAATAATTAGCAACAGTAGCTCTAGTATAGGTTCTGGTTAGTTTTCTTCACCTGCTAATGTGTACCTATGAATCAAATATGTTTGTTAGTTTTAACTTTGTTGCTTCAATGTCTCAATTAGTGGAACTGCTACAAGGACATTTGAGTTTGGAAGAACCCATGTGGTCAGGCCCAAAGGGAGGCACCAGGCTACTATAGTTTGGCTAGATGGCCTTGATGATAAGGGCTCAAGGTATTAAAGTTAGTTCTATATTGAAATCTATCCCTGCTCACAGTATCAATTATGCAATAATGGTTTTAAGATGGTCCTTCTCTTTACTAGTTTCCAATTAATTTTTTTTTTCTTCTTGGTTGCGGAAACACTTAATGTGTTATAAGTTGTTTAATAAGTGGATTTGACATACTAAAAAAGTTAGTGTGTTATAAGTTATAAGTTGTTTAGGTGCTTGGTTTGCCACATTCTTCTTTCCTTTTCAATATTTGTGATATTCTTCCTTTTAGCAGCTAATTTCTATAAGTGTACTTATTAATTTATATCATATCATTAAGATAGAAATTTTAACTGTATTTTTAGTCCTTTATTTTGGATTCCTAATTTTTTAAATGTTGATTGCATTTTCTATGTCCTTGTTATGGTGCTGCCAGCCTCTTGTCTCTACCTTTGCCAATTTGATCAAGATTTGCTAGTTTAAATGAGAACACTTTTCATCTCAAGCAACCCATTGGATCCTCTATTATGCTGATGGCCATTTATGTTGCTTTTTTTTAGGAATGGGCATCTGAACATTGTTCAGCTCCTTTCCAAGCACCTGAGTTATGGGATTGCCTAAGCCATGTAGATATTGATGAGAGAACTGACATTTGGTCATTAGGATGCACTTTGTATGCAATAATGTGAGGACTATTCCTTATCTTTTGCTATGAATACTACAGTTCTAGCATTGAGCAACTTTTTTTATTGTATCTTGTGTCTTATAACTAGAACTTCTCAGGATTAAACTATTTGAACAACAATTCAATTAAACAGAATGTACATATTGTTTATATATAGATAGACACAAATATACAGTCATACATATATTTAGGTTACTACCTAAAGCTATGATAGGGTGTTGAATTGATGTGGTGGAAGAGAAGATGGAACTTGAATTGAAGACCAAATTGTACCAAGGGCATCTTTTTGTTCGATAATGGTTATAGACAATGTTATATGTATTTGATAATATATTTTGATGTTAATATTACATTAGTTTGGAGACATTTGTGGTCTTGTTAATTAGTTACAGGTTCTTTGTAATAGGTTTGTACCAAAAAAAAAAAAATAGTGGTTTTAATACAGAATGGAGGAAAAAAAAAACTATATAGCAGTGGTCAAAAAGTGCTGCTAAAGGCACATATATTATAATTTAAATGATTCCCTATAGTAGTGTTTTCTCCTGTTGCTAAAATGTTTACACATATAGTGCTGTTACTCTTCGTTGCTAAAAGTTCAATGAGACCGTTTTAATTCGTTCCCTATAGCGATGGACATAACCCACTGCTAAAAGTCAACAGACACGAATTCTGATAGCATATGGTGACAGTTTTCTACTCGTTACAAAAAATCAAAAACGCCACTAAAAGGTGTATTTATAGTGGTATTTTTTTGTTATCGCCGCAATAGGCCAAATGGACCTTTAGTGGACATTTTTTGGGCTTTTGCGGCGATTTTAGCCTGCCGCAATGGTCCTTTTTTTTTTTTTTTTTTTTTTTTTTTTTTTTTTGTAATGAATACATATATATATATGTATATATATATATGTATATATATTTTTTTTCTTTTTTCTCCCAGCAAGCCACAATTCTTTTTATTTTTTTTCTTCCCTACATTTTTAGCAACTCAATTCCCATAATTCTTTTTTTTTTTTCTCCAATTTCGACAAGCCACAATTCTTTCTTCTTCTTCTTTTTCTCCCCTACATTTTTGGCAACTCAATTGCCATTATTTTTTTTTCTCCCCCCTACAATTTCGGCAACTCTATTGCCACAGTTACTTTTTTTTTTTTTTTTTTTTTTTGAGCAAAACTTGCATTTTGGGCAAAAATTTTGGTGGCTACATCACCAAAATTCAATTGTCTCTCTCCTTTCTCATACTTTTTCTTAGAATTTTGGCAATATCATTGCCGAAATTTTCTTCTCTCCTCATTTCCCCAAATAAGTTTGAACAATGCCCATATTACAATAAACTTCATTTTTTTGCAATATTCAGCTAAAAGACTTGTTATTTTGGCCAAAAACTTTTATATTTTTTGGAATTTTTTTTCAAAAACATTTTATTATAATTTGTGTGACGAAAAACGAAAGTCAACTGAAAGTGTTTTTGTTTTTGTTATTATTTATTTGTTTATTTTATAATGTTCAATGGAAAACAAACCAAAAGTAGTATTCTCTCTGTCACATACCGATTGAAACATTTAAATTCACACGATTATTAATTAATTAATGAAAAATGTAACAATGTAGTATCAATTTGGTATTGTTGTAAGAAATAGAGAATTAGTTGTAGATTTTGTTTGTCATTGGGTACTTGAACTGAAAAGAGCCAGTGTCTGTTTGGCATTACTGTAAAAAGTAGTTTTAGTTATTGAGCGTTAGTAGTAGAACTTTGCAATATAATCCTTTTACTAAAAAGTTCTTTAGCATCTTCAGTATTTGGTAAATTATAATGAATATTACTTTAAAGTTTTGGATTTATGAGGCATGGACAATAAATTATTTGTTTTTATATATATAATTTTCAAATTTCAGTTTTATCCTTAAAACTACTATAAGGGTCCGCTTCAAATTTTCTAACAAAATTATCAAATATTTGGTAATTTCAACTGAAAGAGTTTTTAATCCTCTTAAACCACTATTCCAACTCTCTAAACAAAACCAAACAGTACCTTAATGTTTTGGGTGTTCAGCAAATACAGTGAATAGTGATTTTAACTCTTAATTTTAAAGCCTGAATAGTAAACTGTAAACCTTTTTTTTTTTTTTTTTTTAATACTACCAAAGGGTTTCATAGAACTTAAAACCATTTTAATTCTTACTAACAGACACCATCTGCCCCCCCGGCGCACTTTATGGGATTTACAGTTCTTTTTTTTTTTTTTTTTAATTTATTTATTTATAGAAGATTTAAAGCTTATTGTTGATTGTACTAACATACAACTAGAGTTTTACGGCGCAACAATTGTTTTGTTACTAACGCCGCGGTTCAGTGAATCTAAAATTTATAGTAATTTAATGGATTTTGAGTAAATTCGATACTCTCCAAAGAATTTTTAAGAGAGAAAGATATAGACAAAATTAAGAGAGAAATGCACAAAGGCAACAATTTTATTATTATTCAAGATGATAGAAAGAGGGATTACAAAAAATTATTTATAGATAACTAGTCTTAATCTAATTGACCCACATGACTAAAAACTATTGGTTCACTAATTTTGATGTGTTCTTACTAGTTTCACGTGTGTTTATTAAAAAAAAAAATATATATATATATATATATATATATACACATGTAATTAGCGTAGTAGACTACTAACCAACTCACTAATACTTATCCCATTGTAACTAACTATTAACTAACTTTCCTAATCAATTCAATCTTTGGGATCTCATCCATCTAAGCTATTTAGGATTCCTAACATATCCCTCCCCTTCAAAAACTTTGTCCTTAAGGTTTTGTTGATTATGGTGTTGGCAAATGTGAGTGAATCTTTTGCATGCTTCTTTAGCACATGCAATCTTCCAATGGACCAATATCTTAATAACATTTTAATCACCATGTTCATGCACTTTTCTTTGACAAGGGGCTTCGTGTACATGAAGATTAATTCTTTGTAGACTTCCAAACTCTACTCAAATTCTTGAGCCTTCACTGGTTCTTCGATCTTCAAGGTCTCATTAGTTCTTTCGATCTTGGATTATTCTTGGATCCTATAAACCTCATTTGATTCTTGAACAATTGGAATTTTTGGCTCCTGCTCTTCGATTCTTATGTCATCAACACTTGGATTACTAGTTCTTGACTCTTGAGTGGGACCCTTTATTGGTGGATCATGGATTGGTGTTTGAAATTAATCTTGTAGGATATACAAAGTCCACCCAATCTATGCATATTCCCTATTCCTCCACATTTTAAATCATTCTCACGCCTCTCCTTCCATGTAATAAGAGGTAATGGAAACCATAAGATGTGGTGAAGTGTTAAGAGGAAAGAATTTGTAGACTTTGAAAAGCCACCAAAATGATATCCACTTTTGAATTTTGGTAGCTCCATGGAACTTTGATGAGGTGCAACGAATTTGATTAGCTCAAATCGGCTTTGATACCAGTTGTTAGATTCCTAAAGGAAATGAATTTGAATTGTATGAATTTTGACTAATTTCAAGGTAGTCACCTATCACCCTCCAAAGAATTTTTAAGAGAGAAATGCACAAAAGCCAACAACTTCATTATTAGTTAAGATGATACCAAGAGGGTTTACATGGATCCATTTATACATGACTAGTCCCAATCTAATTGACACACATGGCTCAAACTACTTTACTCGTGCTAATATCACATGTGTTTATAAGAAATATACATGTGAATAGCTAATGTGCTAGATTACTAACCAACCCACTTTTGCTTATCCAATTGTAACTAACCATTAACTAAATTTCCTAATCTAATTCAATATTTGGGATCTCATCCATCTAAGCTATTTGGGATCCTAACATGTTTCCTTATATATCAAGGGAGGTTATGGTTTTTTACTCAACAATTAAAAGAAAATGTTTTTTTTGGCTATAATAAGGGGACATGCTATTTAAGGATTCAAATTTGAACCTCTCTTTTTTTAAAATAAAAAATAAAAAAAATCAACACTCTTTTAAGGGGTTTTTAAAAAAAAAAAATCAAAAATCAAAATTGAACACTCTTTTAAGAGGAGGCCTGAAGGTACCAGTCAAGCTAAGAGGTTAAGGTAGCGTTTGATAACTCTATTGGTATTCTGTTATAACGCTTTCTAAAATAGCATTATGCCATAATGCCTTTTTTTTTTTTTTTTAAATACATCTGGTATTATGTTGAAAACTTTTACTAGAAATTAATTATACTTAATGAAATTGCGTTTGGTTATGTAATTGGAAAATGCATTTTTCTCATCAAATAATAATTTTATTATTTCAATATTAAATAATTAATAATGTTTTTAAAGAATAACCCCCAAAAAAATTAATTATTTAATTTTAATTAGATTGAAAATTTTTTAATTTAATTTATTTTTTTGATTAAGCTCTAATGTGACCCTTTTTTAGTTTAAAATGCTAATTTGGCGTTTTAAAATATTATTATAATGACTATGTTAGCTTCATGTTTGCCAGCAGATTAATGGTGCACTCCGCCACTCCTTCTAGAAATTTCCATTGCTGAAATGAAGGAAATGATTAAATTGAAAATGATTTTTTCAGTATTCTGGACTAAAATAGGAAGGGAAAAAATGTGGAGACCAAAATAAAAAATAGTCCAAAACATAGGGACTAAAAATATATTTTGACATCTTTTATTTTTTTTCCTTTTTTGTTTTTGTTATTGTTTTTTTTTTTTGGGTCAACAGTAATGACATGGGTAATACAGGAAGCAAAAACAATTAGCATATATATAAAAAGCAAAAACTAATTAATAAAATAATGATTTTATTAGAAGAATAAGATAAAGAAATAATTGTAACATAATAGAGTGTGAACAGGAATATTTTGAGCAGCTTTTCTCAGCTTTGCAGCTTCGGGAAGGACGAGTGATGTGGTCAGTGGCTAGGATTTAAGTACTATTTGTATTACTATCTTTTACCATCTCAGGAAAGTTTTGCCAATTCCACTGAAATGACTGAATAGTGTATAAATCCAAGTCCTTTTTCATTTTCGGGAAATTTTTTGTTGTACACATTATTTACACAATTTTATGCACATTTCAAAAAAAAAAAAACAACTTGAAATCATAAAGTCATAATTTCTATATTAGAAATCTCACGGTTTTAATTTTTTTTCAAGTGTGTGTAATGATTTCTAAATTAGAAATCCTATAGTTTTCAGCTTCTCAAAAAAAAAAAAAAAAAAATCCTACAGTTTTAATTTTTTTTAAGCGTGCAAAATTGCACATTTATAATTATTTTTTAAGTGTATAAAATAATTTGTATGTAATAAATACTATTCTTTTTTTATTTATTAATCGTAGAAGTTATATATATATATATATATAAATCAAACAATTGTCAGCATAACGCAGAAAGTTGGAGAGAGAGAGAGAGAGAGAGAGGTAAATTGACATTTGACAATATGAAGCTGGGGACTATAATTGAAGTTCTGCATGCGAAAGAGTGAGACATGGTACAGTTGTAGCACTGTGGAGGTGAGGCCCTTCGTCCTAAAAGATTCGTCTTCAAAAAGAGAGAGAGAAAGAAGGACATGGCTGTTGGTACAAAAGAAGAAGATGGTCCAAAGTGAGGGGTAGGTAGCCCATAGCTGGACTCGACCGTGGAGAAAACAAAGGAACCTTTCCCTTTTCTTTACTTGTTTGTTGTCAGAGAGGAATCTAAGCCGTGAGGGGTATAGCTAGAGAGTGCAGTGCACTTAAATACGAAAGAGATGGATGGAGACTGTAGTAGAGTCAAGAGTGTAGAGAGAGGAGTGCATTGGCACAGGGAAAAAGCCTCTCGTTCTTTGTGTTGTATGATATCTCTCTCTCAATCAATTGGTCAAAGACAAATTAAGGAGGAAAGTGAGTGAGTACTGATGCTGGTAAGTGGGAGGAGAGATAAGGACCTGCGAACCCTATATATTTACCCTACATTTATATTCTTCACACAATTCAAACGATTCTCATTAGGGAATCTCACTTTGTCTATTTCTCTATCCTTGAGTTCTTGTGTCTTTCTCCCCTTTTGCATCTTTTTAAGTTTTAACAGCTCTACAGTCTACACATCAATGTCCATACATGCAGGCTTATTTTGATGGCCCTACATTTCTATGCTTGATTTGTATTCCCATTGTTTGGATACACCTTTTGAGTAAAACAATTCTTCTGGTCCACAGTGAGTGTTAGTAGATGTAGATCATCATGGACCATTTCAAATTTAGCCAAGATCCAAAAGAGGACTCTGGGTCTAGGCTTTGGTAAATATATATATATATATATATATATGACCCTCAAGTTTTGTTATCAAATCCGTTGACAACAACTTGACATACATGACTTCGGAAGAACATAGGGTGTAATTTCATTACCCAAATTTCATTAGTGGTATAAGTATGGCCGACTCTAGGACTAGCACCTTATTGGTTAAGGTCCTATAACGAAAAGACTCCAAATTTGTGAATATTTATGGAATAATAATAAAAGCATATGTTTGTTGCGCTCTCTCATCCACCTCCAAAATCTCAAAGGCTAATGTTAAATCAACCCAGTTGAAATCCTAAATTATTTTAACCAAAAAACATAAAAGAAAATTGTATGTCAAATCATCATTAAAAATCAAATTCTCATAATGACTCGATATTTCAATTTTTGTAAGCCAGTTTTCCATACGGTAGGTTCTCAACATTAGTCGCCTCTCTCAACATGAATTAAAATTAAAAAATTGGATTTTAGCTTGACTTTTCCATGCATTACCTTACCCATCGTAAAATAAAACTCTTTTTTTGTTAAGAAATCATAAAATTTCACGTTTTTTTGTTAAATTTTATTTATGAATCATGATATTTAATTATTTTTAAGAAAGTAATCTTGGTTTGGTAATTAAATCTCAAATAATTAATTAAATCTTAAATAAGATCTCTAAATAAATTTGTTACCAGCAGTATACAAAATAAAAACAAATGATGAAAGTACACGTTTGTCTTTTAAAGTTTGTGGTTGTTTTTGTTTTGGTCCCTCACATTTTGAAATTTTTACTTAAATCATTTATATTTGATTTTTTTTTTTTTCATATTGACTTTGTCATCCATTTATGTTAGTAGTATGATCATTAAGTGCCAAATAAGTCACATATATTAAAACATATCACCCATATAATACTAAGTTTTATTAGATTACTAACGAAAAATGATAGCATAGCTAATATGAAAACGGAAGCAAACATGAAAGACCAAAATGAAAATTTTAAAACGTAAGTGGCTAAAATGAAAACAACTTCAAACTTTAAGAGCAAAAATGTACTTTAGTTTTTTTTTTTTTTTTTGGTTAAATTTAATAGAAAATTTAGATGAAAATATCATAAAATGAATAAATTCATAAAAAAGAGTTAGAAGATAATGAAATAATAAAAAATAAAAATGCCAAGGACCTTATAGTTGAATTGACACATTTCCATGTACAAGGTGCATGGAAGTCTAAAGGAGAAAGGATTTGTTTTACAGGGTTACTAGCATGTTGTAATTATCTCTAAAAAATAAACAAATATAACAATGGAAATATTTACAATGATGTTTATACATATAATATAACAATTATGGATTATATAAAAAGACTATTTTTTTTTCTTTTCAAATACATATATTGTTTATAAAACTTTATAAACAATACATGTTATAGTTATTTCTAAAAAAATTCAAAATTGAAATTAATATAATCCTATTTAAGATTATACACAAGAATAAAAAATGGATCAACCATACCATCATTTGAGAATGACATATTAACAAAACCTAAATATAAAAATTTCATTAGTAATTTTTTACATCTCAAAAAGAAAGAAATTAGATTTTGAATAAAAAATTTATAATATCATATTTTAAATAAATTTTATTTAATTGATCTCTAAATCTTAAAAAAAATTACTTAAAATTGTCACGTTTAATGATAATAGCTTAATTTTGCATATTTAGATCATTATTAGAGAGCATTGTTATACTTATTTTGTGTTAATGCTTGCATTTTATATTTGATTTTGAAATAACATTAAATAATTAATTTGTGATTAAAATAAATTTTAATATGCATGAATATGTCTTTTGTAGGAGGTTGGAATTGATTATAGTAAGTTTTACCAAGAAAGGCACAAGCAAATATGCGTAATAAAGAAGGCTAACGGACTAAATTTTGACGATAACCATGATGAAGTTAAAGAAGGTCATTCAATTAAATTTGAGTCAAAATGGATCAGAGAAAATACACTAAATCCAAGTCAAACTTGGATTAAAATTCTAACTTGCACAAGCCTAACTATTTTAAGCATAACTTTCTACTCAAATATTAGCTCAAATATTAGATTGCAATGATTCAAGTTGGGCTAGAAGATAACTCGGAGGACTAAAACTTTGTGATTTATGAAAAATCCAGTTTTGACAATTAAGGGGTTAAAATAGGTGGTTACGTGGAGTTTGAAAATTAGAGGTTTTTTCTGAATGAAAATTCTCCCTATAATAGGATTTCTTGGCCTATTTAAAGGCTCTTTACATCAACTTCAAGGGAGAGCATCCTTAGAATAAAATTAGGTTTTTCTTAGAGTTTTCTTTAATGTAATGACTTACTAGAAACCTTGCTAAGGTAAGGGGATGAAATCCAACATTCTATTGGTATGTTCTTAACAATATTTTGAGAATTTTGATGCTTAAGTTTTTGTGTTTTGAATAATTTCCTATGTAGAAAAGTGGTTTATTTTTTATAGTTATTTAAATTAACATAGACCTTGGGCACATTAAACACTTAGGATTCCCTGTGAATCAATTCACTAGTTTTGTCTTGCCTACAATTAATCAAATTCATAGAACTAGCTTTAGAAAATTAATTCTATTATGTTCTTGTTGCTAAATCAATCAACTATAATCATCCTTCATATGAATTCTAGTTGAGTTAAAAAAATCATATTGTTAGAACTAGCAATAGATATTGTGTATGAATCCCTAAATCTGAGTGTTTTAAGATATTATTATTTTCCTCAATTTAATTTTACTTTACCAACCAAATCTTAATATCTTTTCAATTATATTTTATTTTATCTTTTAAATTGATAATCAACTTCATTCCTTGTGAATTCAACCTTGGATTTACTGAATTATTATTTCACTACAATCCTACACTTGGGAACATTATTGAAGTCACAACATCTAGGTCTCAAGCATTGTCAAGTTAGCCTAGTCATGCATATCCCATCTCGGCCTAATATATATTTACTATTGGTTACCTAGATACCCTCTTGCACATATTTTTCATAGAATGTTAAGTGGCATTTGTGCATAGAGAACAAATTGGATATTTTTGAAAAGCTTTTGTAATACCTAGCATTAACCTAAACCTCAAGAGTGAATTGTGTATGTTAGCTTAAAAAAAAAAAAAAAAAAAAAAAGGTTATGGGGTTTTTATTTTTGGCCGGGGTCATGGTTTTTTTTTTTTTTTTTTTTTTGTATTTGTTATTATTTGTTGTCAACTTACGTGATAGATTTGAAATTCTATTAGATCTAACCAAAAAAAAAAAAAAAAAACAAGCGAGAAAGTTTATAATTAGATTGCATATCACTTCATAAACTTACTAACCTATATCCCAAATGAAAGATTTCCTCAAAAAAAAAAAAAAACAAACAAACAAACACACAAACAAACAAACAAATGGAAGAGTTAAGTGGGCTAACGAAGTGGTCGGATTAGGATTGGGCTCATGAGCTGGGCCCAAGGTCCCCATTCTTGAGTTTTGATGATTGCAACGCCTTCCTTATCCTGATTCCTGAAGCGAAAGCCTTTAACCTGTAATGGTTGATTGCTTCCAGAATGCCCCCAATCTCAAGTTTTATACTCTCAAGGCAAGATCTCTGCTTTCCCTTTTTGCTCAGAAGTCATAACTCATAGCCTTTGGCCAAAATGATCGTAGAATATTGCATGTCTCATATAATTTTGTCAGACTGATTTTTCACGTACCGCCTACAAAGTGTTTGAGGAAATGCCAACTCGTACTTATTTAGTTGCACTACGCTGTACTAGAACCCCCCCAAAAAAAAAAAAAATGCCAGTATCAAGAAAATAAAATTTCTTACACATCCCTCCATATAAAAATGAATTTACAGACACGGCCAACCATTCATGTCTTGCAATTGTGAATATTGTTACTCTAGTGGTGGTCTTTTTTACATGTTAATGAAACATAGAGCTTAAGAAGAATCCCTTTCATCACAATGTTTTTACTTTTTTATTATTATTTTTTTTTATGGTTGATTCAAACAAGTTGTTTTAGATTAGAAGCCTGTTATGGTAGATTTAAATAAGTTAATTTGGATTACAATGCTTTATGATTTGTTTTATTGCTAGATTATAGGAAATTGGTCTTGTTATGATTTGTTTTAACTTTATTTGGAAATCAGTCTTTTATACATTCAAACGTGGACAATGAATGAAGATGATGCATGATTCCCAAATTATAAATTGTTAGCTAGTCTAACTTTGAGGTCTGGGTTCCTCAAAGCAAACCTTTCTCTACTTATCTCTCTTAACCAACATAGAGAAAAATAAGTCAAGAATAGTCAAGGAAATTGACCCACCAGCCATAAACCGATTCATTGCTCGATCCGTTATGTTAGCCTCATAAAAAATGACATTAAAACCAGGCTTGGAGGAGCGATGGCTGGGATGTTTGGAGAATGCAATGAATTCTTTAGCTGCTAGTCAAATGAAAATATTCAAGGATTTGAAAGAGAAGTTCATGGCCTTGAATGCAGGCTTGGACCAGCTCACCAACTATTGTGTTTTTTTGTGTAAGGAGAGAACTCCTATACTTAACAACAACAACATTGGAGGTCAAGTAAGTGCAAATGAAGAAACAACTTGAGATCACCCAACCATTTTCATACTTCCCTAAAATGGTAATATTGGGCTTCCCTTGTTTTAACACAATGGAAGATCCCACAAGTTGGAATCGTAGACTGATCAAAACTTGAAGTTCATTGAATGCTTAATGATGAGAAAGTATCACTAGAATCATTTAGTTTTGAAGATCCAGTGATGGTTTCAACTAATGATCCAAGGAGTTTCAATCAATATTTATTTACTTACATTGATAGGTTGTGATGTTTTGATTGCCAAGTGTTGAGAATAATGGATCCCATTCTTGAAAGTTTTCAAATCCCTTACAAAATTAATATTGTTCAAAAAATGCTATTCTAAATGATCTAGATGCCCCTATGAATAAATTGTGGATTAACTATAGATTTTTAAGGAGCTGAAAGAAGTTTTTTCTTAGAAGGAAGTCATTTGTCTTATGTGAGATCTTGATTGTATTAACCCCATAGTACATTCCCTATGTACTTGGGTTTGCTTTGTTTTCAATAAAGTTTTCATTAATTACTAAAAAAGAAATGACAATTGTTTGTAGTTTGTATGCTTGATTCAAATAAGTTAGATTAGAATAGAAATTTGTTACGATAGATTCAAATAAGTTAATTTGGATTCGAGAGAGAATTTGATTTGGTTAGACAATGTGTGGTTGGTAAAAAAGAGGTCAGTTTTGAGCAAGGTATGAAAGGTATTGTCCAATATTCAATATGATTCTACAAAATCTAGTTTTATTTAAGTAACGGATTCTAGCCAATTGAAATGATTTTTTGATCAATCCAAGCATCAACTATGTTAATTTGGATTAAGATAAGGTATGATGAGTTTTATTGATAGATTATTGGAAGTTGATTTTCCCCTTAGTTGAAGATCAATTTTGTACAAATTCAGTTGTGGACAATAAATAAAGATAGTCAGAGTTTCCCAAATTACAAATTTTTAGTTAGTCTAAGTTGGAAGGTTTGGGTTTCCTTCAAAGAAAGGCTTATTCTTCTGATTTCTCTTAACCAAAATACAGAAAAGAACAGAGTTGCCAGAAAATTAATACACTGCTTGCAAATGAATACATTACTCGATTTGTAATGAAAGTTTGTAACAATTTTTATTTTCACCACTCATTAGCAAGAATAAAGGGAACATTCTATAATGCTTATGCTAACACTATATTTGGCTACCTTATCTAGATTAACAGTTTAAAGTAGCATCAAGAGAAGGTTTTGCCTGATATATTTTGTACTAGAGTGGAGCAATAATTGTGGGTTTTGCTGAGGTGAAAACAGGATCAAGTGTGTATTTGAGCCATTAAGTTCCTCTGTCCTTGTAATTTTTTCCATTGATAGTGAAAGTGGTATAGTATGAATCATGTAAACAGCTTATTTCATGATCTTTGCTTTCCCCTAACATGCTTTATTCTAAAACAGTAACTTGGATTCCTGTGATACATGAAATCAAGAAAATAAATGGGTGTAGCGCTCAATTTTTTTTAGTAGTTTTCAGGAGGCAGGAGCTAGCCAGCATCAATGTTTGAGATCAATACTTCCAAATAATATTCCATGTCTTCAAATGTTTATAGTTCCTCCACTAATGTAATTAATGTGTGAGTGAAAATTTTGGTGCATTGGTCTTAATTTAGATGTTAACCAATATACAACATGGCATACAGCTAACCTAGTTCATTTTTTAAAGAATTCATTTGATTCTGCCTTTTGAGTTTTTCTTCATTATGCATTACCTTTCAGCATGTCTCAGCAATCTTAGAACAAAAGTTTCCTGACCTCTGCTTCCAATGCGTTTTGGTAACTCTATTTCATTATTGCCTTTTAAGTGATGAATGGTTTTGCTATTCCTTGCTTGCCTCTGTAATCTTGTCTATTCTCAAAAGAAACAAAGTCCAGTAGCTGAGACATATAGAACTATTATATGCGTCATAGTGCAGTTCTTCTCCGAAAGGATCTTTGACAGAGAGGAACTCCAATGTTCTGAGTTTGTGCTATAGGCATGTAAAAAGGTACTGATGTTCTCTTCTCTTCTTTCATGCATTTACACCTAGGATGATGCTGAATTATGTATCTTATCAGTGTTATGTAATCACATGTATGATCAACCTGGAAACTTCAGTGTATTTAAATGACTGCTCAGCCAGTTATTTGGCCATTCGACATGCTTTTTGTGTATGGAGGTAAAGTTTAATTTCTTATCTATTTGAAATCAGAAAACTTGAAGATTAGATGAATGGTATCTAGAATCCTCGAATTAGGTCAGTTGATGCTGTGAAAATCCTTTGAAGAGTCTTTTGGTAGTACCTTAAAGATTAATTTAATTGAACTATAAGATGTCTCAATCTGCTTGTCATCCATGAGTTGATATAGGAGAACCAAGGGCATCCATGTTCATCTTATGAGCTTAAAACATGAATCTCTGAAATATGAGACAGTGTAAATTGAGTTTGACATTGTCAAAACTCAGAAGCCTTTTTGATGCTGGTGTAATAACTCCTCTCTTTTGCTGCTCTTAGCCATGTAAGAGTATATGGCTAAGTAATCTTAAAAGTAATTTGAACAGTTTTAAAGTGATGGCGTAGAGACAATGTTTGCCACTCCGATATCTCTCTGCAATTCTAGCTGTCTTGTCCCGACTAATAGTAAATTGGTCACTGATGCTCTCTGGCTACATATTTTGGTAGATTATTAACTAACCTTCAGATGTGTTCTGGCTTCTAATATGACCATCCTTTATATCATTTGGAAACTTATATGAATAATCAAATTTTTATAAATTGGAGCAAACATTAACCCTTCTTTGCATTCATGATGTTTAATCTGTGGGGAATAGTACAACTTTGAAATTTTTTTTTTCCTGTTTGGAGTATGTGTTTTTATGCAGAAAAGGTTGTAGTTTTACTTTTATTGTATTGGAATTTGCATGCAAAAGAAGTCCAAATCTCCAACAATCAAACAATAAAACAATAATATACAACCAGGCACAAAAGCATGTAAAAAATGTATAGTTTGGAACAAACAATATATACATAGACAAACATACAAAAACAATAAATGAAAAGGGCAGATGTGAATCACAAAAATAAGGCAGACAAACTGTTGCCTTTTATACATCCATGCAAACAGAAAGCAATAACAAACAGAACAACATCAAAATTTTGAAGAGGACAAAGGATCCAACAAGGAATGCAATTATCTGCCATCCAAAACTGCCTGTGCTGCTCTGAAATCTGACACACTGCTTAAGAGGTGATGCAATGCTTTCTCGAAATTAACAAAACCCATGAACCAGAAGTCATGACCATCAATAGTAACAATCTGAATGTACTTCTCTGGTGGATTTTCTCTCATGATCACAGGGTTGATTGTGCCTATATTTTCCAATGGTATCATAACCTGTTCAAGAAATGTATGTCATTGAATGAATAAGGATATTATGTAGTTAGATATATCACTGCATAGTAGACATATGTTAATCTCATTATTCTATTGACAGTTCTTGATCATATAGCGACTTGATATGAGGAAGGAAGTTGTAAGCTAACCCTCAAAATACTTTGGCTAACAGTTGGCTCTATTTGAACAATTGCCAATTGTATTGATTCATTTTGTTTTCAATCTTCTATTTTCTTCACTAGCCTAGCCCAAAATTTTGGGACTAAGGCGGTGTTCTATTTTGTTCACAATTCAATGGAGATTAGCATTAACGATCATTGTAATCTCTACAACTTATTTCAAAAAATGTTGATATCTGTCTATTACCTTGTAATAGCTCCAAGCTTCTTGTCCTGATGGAGCAGTGAAAGACAAGGGGCGATCACTGCAGAAAGCCACATGAGCTGTTGACAGATAGAGTGTTCCAGCTACTGGGCCAGTAGACGTGGAAAGGTAACAAGCAAATGTCTTCTTTAGCTTCTCATTCGGATTAGTTGCAAAAGTATGCTTAAAGAGAGACTCAAATCCACCTTCTGTTATTGCTTTGGCTGTCAGGTTCACCTTCCCCCATGCAGCTTCCGATACAGATGGCCCAGTTTTAACTGCAATTTAGATGGAGATACATATTAACCACACAACCTTTTCCATCTTGTCTTTGATTAAGTATTTGGCTATAAGGAGAGCGGGAATGTGAGACTATTTCTGCTTCATAGGTGTGGTACCCAGCCAATTATGCTGCCCTCAAAGTTAGAACATTTTTCTTTTTGATTGTTACTTTGCTAAACTATGCAATCATCTATTTTATCAGCTGTGCTAGCCAATCATGATTACCTTTTTAAACATATACACACTAGTTTAAGATGACAAAATGTTGCGAGTCTTAACTTATTTTGAAGATTATTGGATAAATAATGATAGGGATATATTTTATTGATTCAAATAAATTAGTTTGCATTAGAATTAGTTAGATTAGTTTTGATAGAATGAATTATGATTTTTATTGATACAGTATAGGAAGTGAATATTGATCTTTTATCTAATTGGAAGATGATCTTGTATAAATATATATGTTGACAATTAATAAAAAAAAAATTGATGAGGATAATTTTTGATAGATTGACACAGGGTGCCGAACCTTCCTCGCGTGATGAACCTCCCTTGCATGATGAACCTTTCTCATCTGATCATCGGCCTTACATCTAAACTGATCCCAAAGGGATGACCGATCCATGGGCCATCCAATCCAGGTTGATGATCCAACCCCCAATCCCAACGACCCATCACCTTAGGGTTTTCTATGGAACTTGCGTGGGGTCCACTCATATGTCCATACATGAAAATTACTTGCGCATCATGATCAAAGATCCTACCGCACAATCAAATCTCCTATATATGAGAAGGTAATCCCAAGTATCTTGGAACCATTCTCTCTACAAGAAAATTCTCTCGTATGAAGGGACTCGGGTTAGCTCTCCATTACTATATAAACAACAAATCATAACCCTTTTGAGGTATGTGAATTCTCTCTTGCTTTTGCACTCTCTGAGTTCTTGAAAATTTTTCTATCATTGACTTAATCTTCGTAGGGTCTTTAGCTGGCACCTCACTAGTGTTCTCTAATTGGTTCTTCTCTTTTGTTCTTCAGGTACACCCATTGGCATTTGTGTGGACGATGATGATTTTTGTGCATCATCAAAAGTGATCATGATTTATTAAGTTACAAATCCTTAGCTAGTCTAACTTGGAGGTTGGGATTCCCTAGGACTAATACATTTTATCAAAATTTAGAGGTATTGGTTTCATCAAAGCTACCAACAAAAAAAATTCAGCACATAAGACTAAACTTAGTTTAAGAATTTGAGCTTACGGTGGTGCCAGACGTTGCAGGCTACAGTCTCAGCTTTCCTGCTCCAGTTATTGAACATGTGAATCACAGGTTCCAAAGGATTATTGGTTGGCTTGTCCACAGGAGAGTAGACAATATAAGGTTGGTGGTAAATTTGTTGGTGGTCAGCAGCACTCCACAAAGCAGCCTTCTGGTTATCAGGGTGAACAGTAGGGACTGCTGGTGCTCCCATGACGTGAGTACCCCATTTCTTGGTCTCCTCATCTGATGGCGGAGTTGAAGATGATGATGTTGCTGCTGTTAATGGAGGTTGATGATGAGGCTGTGATTCATCTGTGTTTGTAGATGTACAAAAGGGGTTATAGGACTCAGGTTCTTTGGGTTTGGGAGGTGATGTTGAAGCCGGTTGATGGGGTTGTGTTTCTTCAGGTGTGCCTGTCATGGTCAATGTTTGATTGAATGGAAAGTAGATCACTAATTTTAAAGTTTTGATAGATGTTACCTCCTTAGCTAATTAGAGCTGAGTTTTTATAGAGGAATATTTATATTGGTGAAATATTCTATACGCGGTCTTATTTGCTTTGCAATAAATAAATCATATGTTCAAAATCGGCTGTGTGGTGGATTAGGTTCACATCCAGATCCTTCGCAAGATCAACTTTCGGGAAGGGTGTATCCAAAAAAAAAGACATGTTCGAGAAGGGGCATATGGGTCACAATGGATTGGAAATTCAGGTTCATTTGGGCTTGTTGACCAGTTGTTATCTGAGGAAAACCCCTGGAAGCTACCAGTTCCCTTGAATGGCATGGTTGCTTCCATGTTCCAATTTATGAAGAGTCCCAGGTGCAGTACGGTACACAAAGGAATGTAATTTACATTCTACTTGTGGCTCTTTTATCATTGTAGATTTCATTTAGCCATGGAAATTATTTATTGTTGTTTTTTAATTTCCTTTTGACTTTGAGAATGGTATTGGCATTCAGTTTCCACCAATTAAGTTGAATTAACCTTGTCCCATTTAGGACGTGGGAAAAAAATCTGTGAAATCTTTGTATGTGTCATTTGACTCATTTGGAGTGTAAAATCAATGGATTACTTACTTTTTAGTAATTTAATTTAAATGGAAGCAATATGACAATAAGCCAATAACTATTTGCGATCAGCTCTCAACATGTCTTCTATCGTTCATCTCACAAAAAAAAAAAAAAAAAAAAAAAAAAGTTTTTTTTTTGACAATCTTCACTGCTATTATCTACTCTTCATTGCTTCTAAGGTGCTCTGGGTCCGGGTGCTTGGAGAAAGAGTGACATGAAATTGGTAAATTGCGACTTCTTTTTCTGGCAAACATGTCATTTTCATTATTGTACAACGAAGTATGTGGGCTCAGGTCACTAATTAGTAAATTAATTATATATTTTTTTTAATCCTATTCAAAGTAAAATTCTATTTTAAAAAACTTCTAAACTTAAATCCTACACAACAAACCACATTTTCTTTCTTTAAAAAAAAAAAAAAAAAAACTATATTTTGACTAAGGGATAAGATTTAACACTAATTTAAAACAAATTTAAATTCTATTCAACCTATAAGTCTATTATTAAAAATTATAAACTACCACTATATACCGTTGATGTGATGGTCATTCCACAAGTATAAATGTTTGTGAAGTGTAGGAGGTGAGGGTCGATGTTCAAATCTTCAAAAGAAAGCTTCAAACATATATACACTTAGATTAAGTTAAAAAAAAAAAAAAAAAAAAAAAATTCTAAACTTAAGTCCCACACAACTCACATTTTTTTTTTCTCCAGTTACATGATTTAACAATAATTTAAAACAATTTTTAATTCTATTCAAACTAAAAGTGTATTATAAAAAATTTCTAAACTTAATCCAACATATGACAATGCACGTTCTTTTTTCTTCAAGTTGCATCTTATTAAATTAATATTTTATTAGGTTATTAAGCTACAAAACTCTTAACTAAGGGATAAAATTTAACAATAATTTAAATTACATAAAACTTTATTATCTAAGTTTTAGAAATTCAAATTCTACGCCAACTAAAAGTCTATTATCAAAATTTTCAGACCTTTATATAAATTCAGTCATGGCCTTTCGATATATACAATCCATCTTAACTAATAAATCATCCCTAAAATTAAATCCCAAACACAAACCCCATGTTGTTGAATTTTTTTTTTTCCTCCAAAATGTAACTTACACTTATGTTTTAATCTAATAAATTCATCTTACTTGTTGTTCTTTCTTTTGAATTTGCATGCAGGATATTATACTAAAGGAAGTTTACTATAAAGAAGCAAAACAATGGACACACATTTAAGTTCAATTCTTTTATGTAAGTTTTTATTTATTTTTTAATATTCTCAAATTTGAACTCTTTTATGTATGTTTTGATTTTCAATTTTGGTAATTGTATTTAATTTGTGAGTGTGTTGATTTTTTCAATTAAACTATCACTAAGAAAAAAATCGGTATTGAGGAACTATTTTATTTATTATTGTTTTGTTTGGCTAAGATATAGATCAAACATAACTCAAATAGAAATGATTAGACTTTCATATCTCATATTAAGAGATTAACACAAAATATAAAAATAGATAAACACTGATAAAGTCTAAAGACTCTAAACTGCAAACAACCAGAACTTAAAATAAATTTTTTTATTAAAATTATTTACTTATTTTATAGTTTATTATTACTATTTATTCAAAAATTTAATTTTAATTATTTTAAAATTTGTAAACTTACGTATGAATTTTCATCAAGCCCTGTGTCGCACTAAAATAATACTAGAATGATATATATCCAGATACCAGAGCACATGTTACACCAAATACCACTCGATTACATGGGCAAAAAGGTTAGTCTACACCAAAAACTAATTGGTGTCTTGGTCTGATGATAGATAGCTATAATCAAAAGTAGACGTAGGTTGAAACTCTAAAAAAAAATAAAAAATTAAAAGGATCTACTAATTTCTTTTTGGTAGGCGGCATAGCATGGACCGACACATAAAGACATTTTAATGAGTTGGATGTATAAAAAGCCAACTGGGGATTGTATAAAAAGCCACCTGGGGATTTATTTATGGCGTAAATGTACTTCTAGTCCCTAAATTTTGGTTTTTTTTCTATTTTGGTCCCTACATTTTAATTTTACCACTTTTAGTCCTTAAACCAATTAACGTGTGTTATTTTTGTCTTTTATGTCAGTCAACCGATGGAAATAGCTGAGGTGGCTGTTAGAGAAATTAAAATATTATAAAAAATGCCACATCAACATCTAATTTTTTCAAAAAATAATTTATCAATTTTAAATAATAAAAAAAACATAATTAAAAACAATAAGAACACAAAGAACACAAAAACAAACAAAAAAAGAAGGAATTCAAAATCCCAAAATGGCATAACACACAAGAGCACAAACCCAAAAAAATCATACAAACCCAGAAATCAATTACAAAAAAATCATAAAAGAATATTGTAATAATACTTGATTGCTTAACACAAACCCATAACCAACCCTTCCAAAACATTCGCAAACCTTCCTCTCTCTCTCTCTCTCTCTCTCTCTCTCTCTCTCTCTCTCTCTCTCTCTCTCTCTCTCTCTCAAAACTCTCACAAATATCTTTCAAACTCCATGGCTGGCCTCTTTCACTCATCACCGCTGCCACCACCACAATCAACGGTGGTTTTTTCTTTTCTTTCTCTGACCGACCCTCTTCTCTATATCTCTCGATTCACTCAAACTCATACCCAAATGACTCAAGCTCATCCTTTCTAGATTCTATCTCACAGATCGATGTCTTTCTCTCTTAAATCGGTGTTTTTCTCTCTCAATTCAGTGGGTCTCTGTCAAATTGATGGGTCTTTCTCTTTCATCTCTCTATCTCTCTGCTCATTGGTGGAAATCACGGTTGAGGTTGAGATAGATGGTCATGTATTCCAATGGTGGGTTTGTGGGTTGTGAGTTTTGTTGATTTGGGTTTGTGGGTTGTGATTATGATGAATGGGTTTTCGAGTTGGAGATCTGGGTTTGTGGATTTGTGGCAGATTGGTGGGTTTGTGGGTTTTTGAATTGGAGATCAGTGGGTTTATGGGTTTGTAGCGAAATGGTAGGATCTAGAGGATGGTGGAGATTAGTGGGTGTTCGAGTTAGAGATCAGTAGGTTTGTGGTTCAAATTTCTAGGTATGCAGATCTTGAATAGCACTTGATCCACAAAAATGAGATGTGGAGGTTAAAGGGTAAAACAAAGGGATTGAGTTGGGTTTGTGTTGGTATGGTTGAGCGAGGTTTGTGGTTGAGCAATCGATTATAATATTACAATATTCTGGGTTTATGTTTGGTTCTAGGTTTGTTTTTCTGTTCTTTGTGTTCTTATTGTCTTTAATTCTATTTTTATTTATTTAAAACTGATAAATTATTTTTTTATAAAAAAAATTAGATGCTGATGTGGCATTTTTTTATAATATTTTAATTCCTTTGGCAGCCACCTGAGCTATTTCCGTCGGTTGACTAACGTAAATGACGAAAATAACACGCATTAATTAGTTTGGGGGCTAAAAGTAGTAAAAAGTGCATTTACGCCTTTATTTATTTATTTATTTATTTATTATTATTATTATTATTATTTTGATAGGAAAGTTGAATACTTTATTAATCAATTCAATTCAACAACGATACATCATGGTGAAGAGATTGCTCAATAAAGCAAGGGTTCTCTTCCAACCAAGCAATAAAATCAACAATACTAATAGCATGTTTTGCTAACAAATGTGCTGGTCTATTACATTGTTTACGAATATGGGAAAATTCCACATGGTGTAAAAAGCCACACAGGACCTTAATACCTAATACAACTGCTGCCACTAAAGAGGGAGGTGTGGTGTTACCACAGAGCATTATATACTGTCAAGGAATTGTTAGTTTGTCATTTAGAAATTGTCGGTTCTAGAATTGTTACCAAATCCCTATCCAAAGGGATCTATTTTTTGTCCCCGTAAATAGAGGATTGGTTATCATCCTATTGCTACTAACAACACTCCCTTTTGTTGGGTGAGAATGGGTGTATAGATTGGATTGGATCGAATTTAACTGGGGAGTTTTTTCAACCCAACCTTGAGAGGATGAGAAATTTTCAAGCAACTCAGCCTATCACACGTGTAGAAAACCAATCTACTGAATCGGATTAGGTTGGTGGGTTATGCATATATATTTTATGTCTTATAAAAGATTAAGTCTTTATCAATTATTTAAACACCTTTTTCAATAAATTATTACAATTCATATAATATGCTTAAATTATATTCCAAATTTTCAAATTCTCAAAATACCACAATCAATCAAACAAACAAAAAATATTGAACATAAGAGTAATAAAATAAATTTATATACATAGTGAGTAGGGTTGTATCAGATGTGTTGAAAAAACTATCAACTCGAACTTGACCAAATCTAAAGCTTAAAATAAAATTTTAACCTAACCCAATCTATGAAAACCAACCCAAACGTCAAAATTGAGTTCATTGGGTTGGTGGATTTGATACACACCCCTATGTGAGATATTGTTAATAGTGCCAATTTAAGTTCAATTATTTCATATTAGAGGTCAAATTGTTCACACTGGTTGAAAATATATTTTTTTTTTTAGTATGATACTAAAACATGGTAAAATCAAACAAAAATTAAATGAAGCTAATCACAGCTCCTTGGTCTTTAGTGAGAATTTTCAAATTCTCAAAATACCATAGTCAATCAAACAAACAAAAAATATTGAGTATAAGAGTAATAAAATAAATTCACATACATAGTGAGTAGGGTTGTATCAGATATGTTGAAAAAACTATCAACTCGAACTTGACCGAATCTAAAGCTTAAAATAAAATTTTAACCTAACCCAATCTATGAAAACCAACCCAAACGTCAAAATTGAGTTCATTGGGTTGGTGGGTTTGATACACAGCCCTAAGTGAGATATTGTTAATAGTGCCAATTTAAGTTCAATTATTTCATATTAGAGGTCAAATTGTTCAAACTGATTGAAGATTTTTAAAATATTTTTTTTAGTATGATACTAAAACATGGTAAAATCAAACAAAAATTAAATGAAGCTAATCATAGCTCCTTGGTCTTTAGTGGGAACTAGTTGCTAACTCATACTATGCATGAGTAAGTTCAACATTTTTATTTTTATATATTACAAATAAATAAAATGTCAACTGATTTCAACTTAATCATGATATAATATGATATATGTTATCTCTATTTTGAGACATTGTTATAATTCACAAAGAGAACACATGAACAAATAAATTAAGGGTAGATAATAAACTTGAGAGTTGCCATATATAGGTTTATATACAATTTCCATGTTAAATTTGCAATAATTTCAACAAAAACTCACATACAAATAAATACAAAAATAATTTGTTTATGCTTGTATGCATGTATCTTTGAATGGTTGCACATTTTGCTAAGGGATTGTGTCTTTGTAAGATGTAGTCTCATTTTTCACCTCAAGACAAAGCAAAGTTAATTAAATCATGGTCCAAAGAGCAACAACAGTTGTTTTCAAGCTCCTAACAATGTTCTTTCTTTTCCATGGTTCCTTAGATACTCCCAAAAGTGCAACTCACATGCCTTGAAAAATAAAATAACTTCTTATTAACTTCCTCAAAAAGTTACAAAGACCTTCTCATGAAAATGTCCATTTAATGGAATAACAGTCTTCTTTAGTTTTGCCAATCCATAGTTGAATTTAGTAAGAAGTCACATTAAAGGCCATTGGGCCAAAGACTTTAATTTACATATATCATTTTTCCCATAATGAAAATCTAAAGATATGAGCATGTGACTTGAAAATCATTACTTAAAGGATTGCCAAATTCTTTACTTTTTTTGTGACATGGAACCTCACTAAGGCAAGACCCTCAAAATTGTCATATCCTTTAGGAAAAAATAAATCAAGGACACACCTAACACTAAATGTTAAATTTTTTTATTAAAGGTTTTAAATATGAAAATCGAAGCTTATAGACTGAATCTTAAGATCTCCATGTTAAATTACCATACAAAAAGAAAAACATAAAAGCTCAACAAAACATGTATTACAAAATAATATGTGCAGTCAGAGGGGGAAAAAGGCATCGAATGCCTTCACATTTGTTGAGTTGACAATGAAAATAAAAGGGTCTAGATTGTTCTTGTAGAAGTTATTATCAATTTGTATAAAATTGGAGGAATACTGACTTTAAATGGTGTATATATTGGTTTGCCATTAACTTGGGTGATCAAACTTGTATACTGAAAGGGAGAAAATACGCGCTAGGATGCCTAGAGTAAGTGTACGGGCTAACTATGGTCCGCGAACTAAAGAATAGACGAGCCCGTTATTTACACAAGGCCTTAAGTGGACGGACCTGATGTGGACGGAGGCAATAAAGGTGGGCTGGTTGGCCATGAGCCTGTTAGGCCCCTTAGTGGGAACACTTTGGCCCATTCTCGTAAAGCCCAAAGAAGAGTCCTTGCGCAACTTGGACTCTAGAATTCTCACGTATTGGTAAAGATCTTCCCTATAAGGAAAAGATCTGTCCACACGTTTCGGACTCTAAAAAAAGATGACTTCTACAAGGAAAAGACTTGGATGCCAAGTCTAAGAGGAAAAACTTTTGACTACTATAAAAGCCCCAATACTCTTACCAATAAAGGTACACATTATTTACCCTCTCTAGCACTCTAGAGTTGTGAGAATACTTTCTGACTTAACCTTTGAAGGGTATTTGACCGGCACCACACCAGTGCCCTTTGGTAGGTTTTCTTCTTTGCATTGTGTAGGTTTACATTCGAGCGCAAAGGCATTGTGTGACTCATTGGTGAATTTCTCAGCTTCATCAGTTGGCACCGTCTGTGGGGAATGAGAAGAAAGTAGTTAGACGTTGCTTCATCCCTGAGATAGAAGGGTTGCATGGTGCTCACTCGCTCGATGGCAACAACCAACGACATCCAAGGAGAGGAACTACCCACAACCGCACTTGAAAGACAGGTTCGGACTCTCACTATGGCCGTGGAGCACCTCACCAAACAAAATCATGACCTAGAAGAACAGTTGTGTCAAAGAAACACAGCACCCAACAATCGGAAGGAGGATTAGGAAGGTACTAGCGGCATGCAAAGAGACCGAGAAGGGCCTGAAGGGAGCAATGCCCCAAGTAGGCCAGAACGACAGAACACGAGCCTCCCATCCCTCATGGATGCGACTCCTCTGCCTATGTTCGCGGAGATGCAGGGGATGAAAGAACAGATGGAGGTCATGATGAATGCCCTAAAGGGACGAGTGTCCAACGACCTGGACGACCTAGTGAACCAGACTGACTCTCCATTCACCGGCCCCGTCAATTCCTTTCCCCTACCACACAAGTTCCGGATGCCACAGATAGAGAGTTATGATGGGGTCAAGGATCCCCTAGACCACCTGGAAACGTTCAAGACCTTGATGCATCTACAAGGGGTACTGGACGAAATCATGTGTAGGGCCTTCCCAACCACACTGAAGGGTCCCGCAAGAATTTGGTTCAGTCGACTGACGCTGAACTCCATCAGCACTTTCAAATAATTGAGCGCTCAGTTCACCTCGCACTTTATAGGGGGACACAGGTACAAGAAATCCACGACATGCTTAATGAGCATCAGACAGAGAGAGGACGAGACATTAAGATCCTACATAACCCACTTCAATAAGGAAGCGCTCTCGATCGATGAAGCCGATGACAAAATACTGGTGGTGGCTTTCACGAATGGGTTGCGGAAAGGCAAGTTTTTTTTTTTCCCTATACAAAAACGACCCCAAAACCATGTCAGAGGTACTCTATAGGGCCACCAAGTACATGAACGCGAAAGACGCGCTACTAGCAAGGGAGGAAAAGCCCAGAAAGAGGGAACGGCAGGCGGACGTGCGTCAGGATCAAGGGCAGAAAAGACTAAGGACAGGAGACAGAAAGGACGAAAGGCGCCTGAAGCCCTCGGGAGGAAGGTTCACAAGTTTCACCCCTCTAAACGCCCCAATTGACCAAGTTTTGATGCAAATCAAAGATGAGGAAACGCTGACATTCCCGAGGAAACTAAAGAGCGACCCAAGCAAACGGCCGCGAGATAAATATTGTCGTTTCCACCGAGATCACGGCCACGACACAGCCGATTGCTACGACCTGAAGCAGCAGATTGAAGCCCTCATTAGACAAGGGAAGTTGTAGAAATTCGTCAACAAAGAGAGAACGGATCGTAATCGCCAAGAGCCAGCCCCCCGACGGGATAATGAGCATTCTAGACCCCCTATCGGAGACATAGGATGATTGTGGGAGGGACCGCGGCTACTGGTTCTTCCAAAAAAGCTCGAAAAACATACCTCAGATCGGTCCTGAACGTCCATCTAACAGGCTCTACGCCTAATACCGCACGGGTGGAAAGCCCTATCATCGGATTCACTAAAGAAGACGCAAGGAGACTCCATCATCCACATGACGACGCGTTGGTTGTTAGCATACATGTGGGGGACTACAACGTCCACCAAGTACTAATCGACAACGGCAGCTTAGTAGATATTCTATACTATCCAGCATTCCAGCAAATGGGGATAGACAGAGCATGATTGATACCGACGAGTGCTCCGCTTGTCGGTTTTGGAGGGACAAGGGTATTCCTAATAGGCTCTATCACACTCCCGATAACAGTGGGCGATTACCCACAAGAACTCACTAGAAATGTAATGTTCCTCGTGGTGGACTGCTCATCCGCTTACAATGGTATTCTCAAACGACCCATACTAAACTCATGGAAAGCAGCAACAACCAATAATGAGGCCGAGTATGAAGCATTGGTGGCAGGATTAGACCTGGTGAAAGCAACAGGCGCCAAGGCCATGATTGTACATTGCGATTCGCAGGCAATAGTCAGTCAGATTAGCGGCGCCTATGAGTGTAAGGGGGAAAAGATGAAGAAATACTTGGAAGAGATCAGGAGAGGGATCGACACCCTCCAGGTCACATTCGTCTAAATCCCAAGGGGGAGAACAAATGTGCTGACCGGCTCGCAAAAGCCGCCTCCGCAGAGGTCATGATGGCCCTCGATCAGGTATTGTCGTTTATCTAGAATTCCTCAATCATTAATAGTAGAGCAGAAGTGCAGGAAGTAAATCCTGAATACAATTGCATTACGCCGCTAACGGCCTACCTGAAGGAAGGTACGCTCTCAGATGACAAAGACGCTACAAGAAAACTGAAAGTCCGAGCTTCGCGATTCATAATAATCAATGACATCTTATACAAGAGGGGATTCTCACGACCATACCTAAGGTGTTTGGGCCATGAGGAAGCAGACTACGTAGTGAGAGAGGTCCATGAGGGTATCTGCGGAAACCATTCGGAAGCACGGTCTTTAGTACACAAACTGATCCGGGTAGGATACTATTGGCCTACAATGCAGAAGGACACACAAGCCTACGTCAAGACTTGTGACAAATGTCAAAATTTCAATAACCTAATTAGGCAACCAACCGAAGAGCTGACACCCATGACGACCCCTTGGCCGTTCGCCCAATGAGGGCTAGACATCATGGGCCCTCTCCCGATGGCTTCACGACAGCTGAAATTTCTGGTGATAAGGATCGACTATTTCACTAAGTGGGTGGAGGCAGAAGCTCTAGCGACTATCACGGAGAGAAACATCAGGAGTTTTGTATGGAGAAATATCATATGCAGATTCGGGATACCAAGGGTACTCGTCTCTGATAACGGAAAATAGTTCGACAACAAGGCATTCCAAGATTTTTGCTTGAAATTAGGCATAAGAAATCACTACTCATCACCCGCACATCCGCAGGCCAATGGCCAAGTTGAAGTCACGAACCGGTCCCTGCTCAAAATCATCAAGACCCGGCTCGAGGGGGCAAAAGGCATCTGGCCCGATGAGTTACCAAGTATCTTATGGGCATATCGTACAACGGCAAGAACACCTACTGGAGAAACACCATTCAGGCTACCTTATGGGAGCGAAGCTATCATTCCAGCAGAGATAGGGCTTACAAGTTATCAAGTGGAGAGCTACAATGACGACAAGAACGAAGGGGCTTTACGGCTATAACTAGACTTAGTCGACGAAGTCTGGGCTACAACAGAACAAAGGTTGGCCCGATACTAGAACCTCATGGCAAAATACTACAACTCCAAAGTTAAACATAGAGACTTTCAGATTGGGGACCTTGTGCTACGGAAGGTAATGGGAGCGGCTAAAGATCCTTCACAAGGAAAACTTGGCCCCAACTGGGAAAGACCTTACAAGATCTCGTCTTGGCAGAGGAAGGGGACCTACCACCTCGAAACCATGGACGGACGAAAATTGCAACACCCGTGGAACACAGAGCACCTACAGAGATACTACCAATAGAGACGACATAAAGGGCATCAACCTCCCCCCCCCCCCCCCCCTAACTTTCCAGTTTATTTCTAAAGTTTTTCAGTAGTTTTACTTCGAACAGCTATTCCCATTATTTTGCTTTACTTTGAACAAATCTCTCTACCAATGCTTTTTTAAGCCCAAGGGGACAGACACATTTTTTCCTATAAAGATTTCTTTCAGACTCTACTGAATTTTTCCTGCTTAAATTAGTTAATTCAATATTGGACGATTAAAAATATGGTCCACATGATGGACGGATCATCCCAAGAGGATGAAAATCTTAAGTCCTATGACGGACTATTAAAAATATGGTCCACATGATGGACAGATCATCCCAAGAGGATGAAAATCTTAAGTTCTATGACGGACGATTAAAAATATATTCCACAAGATAGACGGACCATCCCAAGAGGATGAAAATCTTATGTCCAGATAATGGACGGACCCAAAATAACGTCCGCAAGCTGGACGGATCATCCTAAAGGATGGTAACTACTAAGTCCAGATAATGGACGGACCCAAAATAACGTTCGCAAGTTGGATGGATCATCCTAAAAAGATCGTAACTACTAAGTCCACATAATGGACGGGCCCAAAAATAACAACCACAAGATGAACGAGTCATCCCCGAAGGGTGATAGCACTTAGAATCCGGGCTAAGCCCACGTACTAAACGGACCATTCTAAAATGAATGGTAATTCTAAAAGTCCCACGAACGGACAAATCATCTTAAGGGATGACGACCCTTGGTTAAATGGTTAATGGACGGATAAGTTAATTTCGCAAGGCTAGACGGATTATCTTCAAAAAAAAAAAAAAAAGAAGAGAAGGGAGGACGGAAGAATCGCATAAGTAGAACGGAGTTCATTTTAACATGAAATGTACTTTAAAATAAAACACATGCATTTCACACAGATAAAACAAAGGTCAACGGACCTTGCAGAATGTAAACATACTGAACGGTCAATGTTCATATAAACCCCATAAATATGACGGGTATTAAAAATTGTTCTACACTTGATACAAAAAAAGAAAAAAAAAAGAAAAAAAAAAAGGAGATTAATTAGTAAAACTAAGTTATTACAAATCTGCTATCTCTTTCTTTTCAGTTGGACGATCCCCAATGTCTTTAGCCTGGCTGTCCACAACGGTTTGATCTATAGGAGCTTCGCGGATAGGGACGTTCTCGTCAAAAAGAACATCAGTATCTTCAGACTAAACGGGTTGAACGGTTGATGGCTCGGGGGTAGTGACAGTGACTGTGGATAAGTCTATATCCGGGTATAACGCCTTCACCTAACGGAAGGTATCATCAAACCCGTCGTTATAAACAAGACTCAGTTCCAAAATGAGGGCGTTGGAGTCACGATACTCGCGTATCGCATCCTCCTTCGCCTAACAGGCCTCATCGTCTTTCTCCACTAGGGCTTTCTTCAGACGGTCCGTCAGCTGGATACATTCATCCTAGGCCGTCTCGGCCATCTTAAGCTTCTTCTCCTGGACGACCTTCCAGGCCTTGAGATCGAGTAACTCCTCTTCCATCGCCTTGGCTTTCTCACGAACCCGGCCAATGGTCGTCTCATGATTGAGACATCGTCCCATCATGCCTTTCATCATGATCATAGCCTGAAGGACAACAAAAATGTATAAGTAAAATATTTAAGGGCAGCAAGTGGTGAACAGATGGACCAAAAGACGACAGAAGAATTACCTGAGCAATGTTGAAGAGGCCCGTCTCCCCCATCGCCTTTGTTGAGTGATTCCCTAAATCCTCGTAGTCTTCTGTAGTAATAATCGACGACAACCTCTCGAGGGCATACTTGGAGTCCACACGAAGCAGGATGGGTGGCTTCTTTTGGCTGCCAAATGGACCCGTCATCAGACCCTTACCCGTACCATGTTTGATCGGAGTGACCGACTTATTCCCCCCAGCCATCAAGCCGACGACTGGCTCTAAGGGGATCTTGGGCTGTTTTGTCGCACGGTTACCCTTTACGGGCAGTTTCCTCTTCATACCCTACTTACTGGAGCCCGTCCCTATGGGGTTCATTCTAGCTTCTTTGTTCTTTGCAGCCTGAAGTCTTATAGCTACTCGCCTCTTTGCATCCTCCATTTCTAAAAAAGGTAGACAGATTAAGAAATAAACAATAATAATGACGATAAAAACAGGTATTAGGGTCAATGGACTTACGTAGACAGGTCTGTTTCTCGTACTTTAGTGCCGTCGGGGTTGGTTCGGGCCCGTCACAATACCAATGGATGGTGTTGAGGTTGACGAGCTTATCCTAAGTCCGCTCCTCAGGCTTTGTCTTTGCAAAAATTTTCTCAAGGAAGCAGAATTCCTCGAGGGTAATCTGGGGACGCCGTCGAACTGCATCAAAGAGGACGGATGTTAAAAACATAATAAAAATTAGTTAAACTACACGGAGTCATTTACGACGGGCCATACCAGATGGGTTTAAAACGCCCCAAATTGTGTCAACGGGCATGAAGTCCGTCTTCCCTGGATGACACATCCAATTATCTCCTTCGATGAAAAAGTAGCGGCTCTTCCAGTCTCTATTTAAGTTTGGGGTTTCAAAAATAACTTTCAAGACGGGGCTCCTAGGGACAAAGCTATACATGCCCCTCGACTTATCTATCTCATCCGGACGGTAGTAGTGGAGGAACTCTTTATCGTAAGCCTTCTCCCACCTTCCGACATGGCTCCGTACAGAACCTCCATTGCAATAAAAACTCTCCAGGCATTAGGAGACACCTGGCTGACGGATATACCTAGGTATCTTAAAAGTTCGTGATGCAACGAATTTAATGGAAATCTCAGGCCGGCCTTAAGCACTTATTCGTACACACCTACTCCGTCAACTCTTTCGTAATAACATTTTTCTGACATATAGGGTAGACGGAGTGGAATGTGGTCTAGGATTTGGTAACGGGTCCTAAGGGTATTAAAGTGGGCTTCCTTGATAGTGGACGTGAAGGCATGTACTGTCCACTCTAGAAGCATGATGAACTCCCTAAGTCCATCAGCTCCCACGATGAATCTAACTATCGGCTCTTCGTCATCAGCTGAACCCTCTTGTATTTCGATCATCTCCAGGCCCTCATTTGTTGAGGACAAGGAGGATGATGACAGACTACTCTTCTCGCTCGGGGCGTCGTGGTCTTTGGGACCTGACGGGTATACCTCTTCGTAGTCTGCCCCGTCATGGACAACCAACTAATTACTCGACGCACTAGACATGGCCTACAGGTAATGACAAAACCTAAGACTCTGACGGGTTTGGAAAGAATGACGGGCGTATAAAGTCTAAAAAAGAGATAAAGAAGAATTAAAATTAAAAGAGGACGGATAGGAGACTACTTACCAAAAGTTCGGAGTAAGCAAGATGTTGCAGATGATGGGTATGGGAGTGAACGGACTATTCTCTGACAGATGTGACGAACTCGCTCTGACAATTTTTTCCAGCAACAAGTGGAGAAATGAGGGGCGGAGGGGTCGATATTTATAAAGGATATGCACGGAAGACGAAGCAACACCTCGCTCCAAAACAATGACCATTGACAAGATGACACTTAGCACGGCTCATAAATGTGTTAACTCCTGATCTGACAATGTACGGAGGTAAGTTCACAGATCTAGGTGTCATGAAAACATGATCGAGGTTTTAAAACCGTCACCCAATGGGTCCGTTCTCTTGTCTCTGATGGACCCATCGGGTGAGGGAGCAACTGAAAGGGAGAAAATACGTGCTAGGATGCCTAGAGTAAGTGTACGTGCTAACTATGGTCCACGAACTAAAGAATAGACGAGCCTATTATTTACACAAGGCCTTAAGTGGACGGACCTGATGTGGACGGAGGCAATAAAGGTGGGCTGGTTGGCCATGAACCTGTTAGGCCCCTTAGTGGGAACACTTTGGCCCATTCTCGTAAAGCCCAAAGAAAAGTCCTTGCGCAACTTGGACTCTAGAATTCTCACGTATTGGTGAAGATCTTCCCTATAAGGAAAAGATCTGTCCACCACGTTTCAGACTCTAAAAAAAGAAGACTTCTACAAGGAAAAGACTTGGATGCCAAGTCTAAGAGGAAAAACTTTCGACTACTATAAAAACCCCAATACTTTCACCAATAGAGGTACGCATTATTTACCCTCTCTAGCACTCTAGAGTTGTAAGAATACTTTCTGACTTAACCTTTAGAGGGTATTTGGCCGGCACCACACCGGTGCCCTTTGGTAGGTTTTCTTCTTTGCATTGTGTAGGTTTACGTTCGAGGGCGAAGGTATCGTGTGACTCACTGGTGAATTTCTCAGCTTCATCATATACCATATTACCATCCATGTACTTAAAGTAAATCACTACTGTGGTGACTCTTGAAAGGATGTTATGGGAAAAGTAGATAGGGTATAAGAATTTGATCATCAGATAAGATTTTGTTTCTCTAAATACCAAAATTGTCAAAGCACCAACCTCAATGTTACCTTGCGGTTACTACATTGCCATTTTAATATTGATTGCATTCATGTATGCCTATAAAAGTTTGCTCAATAAATCTCTCATTTGTCTAACAGGTACCCAAAACATTTGAAGTTGTCAAACTCTGCTGCAAACTTTTTTTTGGACCCTAATTCTGCTCTCACATGGGTTTTGTCAAATATTATCTACCAGAAACTATCATATAAATGCATTGCGAATCCAGAAATGTTGAATATAATTTTATGAATCCAATGCTTTAGGATTGTGTTAGTATGTTAGAAGTTAATATTTTTGCCTAGGATTAAGTACAATTTCTTAAGCGTAGTATATTAGGTTCTCAATTAAATTCAAATACATGGCTGCATTAACTAATAAAGCACAAATTGTATCTTATGTTTGTGTTTGAATTAATTAGAGAACCTAATGTACTATCACTAAAGATTTGTATTCAAGTTTCTAAAGAAGCGGAGATGGCCAAAATGGGAAACTAATTCTGATTTTCAAACATTATAATTAGTAAACCACATTTTCAAACCATATTTTTTACTAACATTTTGAGACTAAGAGGCTCGATTTTGGACTATAAATCGAGTCTTTGAGGGTCGGTTTTCATGTTCTAATCGTGTTTGAGTTGGCACTTTTTCCACGTGGCGTCCACCTATATTACATTTACAAAAAAAAAAAAAAAAAAAAAAAAACAACAACAACAACAACAACAACAACCACCACAATGACAACATCAATGATTCCATCGACTTCTTTGAGTTCTTCAGCGACCTCAGTTACTCTAAAAATATGTGTTCATCAAAGAAAATAAAATAAAATAAAACTAGAAATAGAAACATCGGTTGTAGTGAGAGAGGTCTAGGTCTTGTGCAACCTGGGTCTCACGTAGCCTGGGTCGCGCTGCGGCCTCGATCTCAACCTGGGTCTCGCGCTTCAGCCTTTTTTTTTTTTTTTTTTTTGGCTTTTATTTCTTTGTTTTGTTGGTGCTGTTGTTCTTTTTTATCTTCATGCTGTTGTTCTTTGTTGGTGCTTATAAATCGAGTCTTAGAGACTCGATTTCTAGGTGGACGCCACGTGGAAAAAGTGCCAACTCAAACTCGATCAAAATATGAAAACTAACCCTCAAAGACTCTATTTATAGGCCCTAAATTGAGTCCCTTAAACTCGAGATGCTAGTAAAAAAATAGTTTGAAAATATTGTCTACTAATTATATTGTTTGAAAATCATGGTTAATTTCCCATTTTGGCCAGCGGAGACATGCATTAATGCACTCCTAAGCTGGGCAAAGCCAAAATTTATTAATCTTTCCTATATTAACCAACTTTATGTAGGACTTTTAGCAATCTATTATAGAACCATATCAAGATATGAGAATTCTTACTCAATCACCCTGGGGGCTTGGCTCTAAATTGGTTAGATTTCTATTCTACCTTGAGTTTCAAATTTCAATAATTCATTTTATCGTGAAAAGTTTTTTTTTTTTTTTTTTTTCCTTTTCTATTTCAATTTTATTTTTATTTTCACCTTTACATTTGCGACTTTAAAGAAAATTTTAAATTTTTAATTCATTTATGGCAAAAGACTCGAATACCAATTGGTAATTACCAATCAACACGGCCTCTAGAGAGAGAGAGAGAGAGAGAGAGAGAGAGAGAGAGAGAGAGAGAGAGAGAGAGAGAGAGAGAGAGAGAGAGAGAGAGGGGGGGGGGGGAAACTAGGGGTGTCAATTCGTGTTCGCGGGTCGGGTTCGTGTCATGTCGAGCTATAAGTACTCTGCTATATGGGTTGACCCGAACCCGACCTGTTTAGTAAACGTGTCAAGAATCCTCAACCCTAACCCGACCTGTTTATTAAACAGGCTGACCCAACCCAACACGTTTAACCTGTTTAATTAATAAGTCATGTAAAAATTAATACTAATAACCTGTTTGATTAATAGGTCATACATTATTTAAATAATCTATTATTAATTTCTATATATCTAAAATTAAAATACAATTACAACCATAAATATAATAATAAACATATAATTACAACAACAAAAATTAAGCAATAATAACAAAATTTAATACCTTTATTACTCAAACAGGTCAAACGGGTTCATATGTTAAACACGAACACGACCCGTTTATTAAACGGGTCTGCCGTGTCGACCCGAATATGACCCGAACCCATTTAGCCTCAACCCATGACCTGTTTATAAACAGGTTAGTCGTGTCGGGTTCGCGGGTCGTGTCAAATTTTGCCACCCCTAGGGGAAACAAAACAAAAAACAATTGGAGCCCAAAAAGATATTATTGTTGAAAGTCGGTTAAATCACTCTATTGGGCCCCTGAACCCAAGTGAAGAGGGTAGATAGACCAAGGTAATCACCAATGACTAATCACATAGTTTGGCCCCTTTTTACTACTACTTAGTACTTAACACTTAAATTGGGTTGAGTTGTTGAAGACTTGAAGTACTTTTTTTTTTTTTTTCGCTGAAACAGAGACTTGAAGTACTTGAAGTATAGTTAGTTACTTCTATAATCTATTCATCGAAAAAAAAAACAAAAAACAAAAAAAAAGCTACGTAGTACTTACACTCAAATTGGGTTGAACTGGTGAAGACTTGAAGTACTGTTTTTTTTGCTGAAACAGAGACTTGAAGTTCTTGAAGTACAGTTAGTTACTTCTATAATCTATTCATCTGAGAGAAAGGAAAAAAAAAGTACAGTTGAGTTAATTACTTCTCATGCATGCCTTCTTTATAGAACAGTAAGGAAGCTTCCCGAGAGATTCCCGCAAGTGCACGAAGCAAATGGATGCAGACATGCAGTGCCACGAGTATCCTGCTTATATACTTAATTATAATCCTCTCTCACTTTTAATACTACTTATCATTACTCTCATTCTCATCCAGTAGTCACTAGTCAAGCAAGCAATGAGTTACTACCATATTTCTCATGAGCCTAAGTCTCCTCCAGGCAAGTATAGTCTCCAAGGATTGGTCTCCTCCTCCTGCTTTCTTTTCCCTCTATATTATTAGGTTAGTTTATTTTCTTAACATTCGGTTTGGTTTAGTTGTGTATATTAATTTGTTCATGTTATTAATGTGATGATGATAAAATCAGGGCCTCAACCGCTAGGATATCCACCAGGACCACCACCACCACCAAACTATCCTCATCCCCCAGGGCCACCGCAGCCTCCACTGCGACCCGGATATCAAGACTACTTCTATGATGGGTACCCACCACCTCCACCTACACACGCTCCCCAGCCATATCATCACCACCACCACCATGACTCATTTCTAGGAGCCTGGTATATATGTGCACTCTATCCTTACTAATTGCACCTTTTTTTTTTTTTTCTTTTTTTCTTTTTTTTTCTTTTTTTTTTTTTAATTTATATCATTGCACATGATGTGATTTAGAGTCATTTCCTGTTCATGGCCTGCATATTTCTGTGACTTCCTGTTGCCATTTGCAGATTATTATTACTTATCTGACTCTTTATTTTTATAGAGATTTGTTGATATATATATATATATATATATATATATATGTATATGTATGTATGTATGTATGTATGTATATTTATAGATATATAATCGAGAGTTGATGATATTAATGGGTGATAACTGATAAGGATATATGTGCCTCTATACCTTCTATTTCTAATCTTGTTCTTTAATTAAGTGATTTTTGTTTTATGATTATTGGCGGTTGGCCTGTGGCTTTTGCATATTACTTGATAGAAGAACCGATTATGAAGCTTGAAAATCTGGCCAATAAAAAAATAGATCAAAATTAATATGGATTTCTATAAATTGTTCCCTTGAAGTTTAAGGATTTTTTTTTTCTTTAGATTGTTTCCTTGGGGTTCTAAACGGATTTAGTTTAGAACAGTATTGAGTTAAATATTAAAATTTCATGATTAATTATTTCATTTTATTTCAAAAATTATATTACTATTTAAACTTTATTTATTTTCTTATCAAATATACTCAAGATTTATTCATTTTGAATAAACAATTTTAACTCTCACCACACGACTATAATAATAATTAATAACTAGTTATATTTTATGACTTTTTCTATATGAATTATTATATCTTATGATCTTGTACGCTCATTCTTGCTAATTTATCACTGTCACAATATTATATTAATTTGAGATTAGCTTGTACAATAGTTGAACTTAACTTGGTTTGTTTGCTAAATAAATGAATATAAACCATTTTTTTCCTGAACCAAATTTGAACTTCTCATAAATACATAACTCGGTTTATTTATTGATCTAAATTTGATAATAAATATTAATCCACCTAACCAACTTAGGTATTTGAAACACACTATAAAAGGGACTTGGTGAGGAAGCCCATTCCTTATCCACGACAAGCCTTCATCGCCTTCATGACTTCATCCGTGAGTGGGGCATAATTCTTTGGATAAGGCAACTGCAACAGCTAAGGGTCATGTTAAATAGAAAATATTGACCCGAGAACTAATTGAAATTAACCAACACTAAATCCAGTTGAGCTTGAATCCCTCTTAATTGGATAGGTTTGTATTTCAATATAATTATACTGATGGCTTAAATTTTTCCTGATCATACTTCCTTTCATATACAAATTAAGGTGCTGACAGAAGTTCCTCTTTTATTATTTTTCTTAATTCTTCTTTTCATTTGTCATGTTTGCAGTTTAGCTACACTTTGTTGCTGCTGTATGTTGGAGGAGTGTTGCTTGTAAAACTTTCATGTGTATGATTATATATACAGCTATCGTATTTGGTAAAGATGGGAAGCAGGAATTCTGTTCATGGCACTCCAGTCTAATTCCTTGAATATTCCCATAATTGGAATTTGATTACCTTTATGTCTTATATTTGATTTGAGAAACAAGCTTGTCTTGTCTGTTATAGTATATGACTTTGAATATGATCCATCTGAATCATGTATTTTAAAGATGCCATACCAGTATGTGATTCGATCAAATCTTCTTCACCCTAAAAGTCTAATAAAAATCAACCAACTCTACATGACTGCCAAGTGAGGAGAAGTTGAAAGGGAATTTGTTGATCTTCAGGGGTTCTTTTTGTCGGCAAGGATAACATTTCCGACCCAAAGTAAGCGACACGCACAAAGTCAATTTAAATTTATACCATTTTTTTTTTTAATCTCACAAGGGTAAAAAATGTTAAGAGTGTTATAGCTCAATCCGTTAGCATCTTGTGGTAGTTTTAGTAAATACATCTAAGATGTAAATCTCTCATTCCTATTGTAATTATAGAATGAAAAAGATTTAGTTCCAAACATGTTAGAGCACTGAGCTCCAATTACTAATAGGAAAATTACATATCACATCAAGTGCAATGCACATAACTCACTTAGCTAGTTAAGTTAAGTAAGTCATGTGAAATACAAGTATTAATACAATTTTTCTATTTATAGTCGGAGTTCATGCCTCCAAACATATTTGACGTTAGACTTTGTCCAATTAAGCAACATTTTACAAAATAATACACTAAATTTTTAGGAGAAAATTTCTCAAATGAGAAGGTAAAAATTATGGGAAATGGTAAATTTACAAAGCAGTCATACTAACATACGAGGCAATGGTATACAGCATTTCTTAAAAAATTAGGTTACAAGTTCTTAATAGGTTACAAGTTGAGGATACGACAATTAATTAATTAAGTCAAATTTTAAGTATATTTTTAACATAATTTTGATGTTTATTTTAAGTTTTAATATTAAGTAACAACAAAAAATTATTTGAAAGCATACTTAATTTTTTTTTTTTTTTTTTTTTTTAGAAGCCAATAATGGAGGGCAAAGAAGTAAAGTGACACTCATTAAAATGTTTTTTTTTTTAAAAAAACCTGAGATTACTTTAATTTTTCAATACTTATTTTTCCTACAAATAATTCAATTTAATAATAAATAAAATAGAGTCAGTAAATGTTTTCCATGATATCATATTCATACATTACATTATATTATTATCAAATAATAAAATAATAACGACAAAAAAATCACTATTATTAATAACAACAACCTTGAGTTCTTCCAAATCAGTTACTATTATTAAAAAACAAATAAAAAAATATATAACTCACAACTATTATATTTCTACAAAATAATAGTAAATATATAATATAAAAAAGCTAAATTTCAAAACTTATCCTCTAAGTTTTATTATATTTCATTTCAGTCCTCTAAGTTTGTCATCTGTCATTTAAGTTCTCTAATTAAGTTTTAAAACACTTCAATTCAGACTTCCATTATCTTGTCATAGTCATTTTTCCCTTAATTAAAAATTTAATTTAATTTTTATTTTATTATTTATTTTCTAAAAAATATATAGAAATTAAAAAGAAAAACTATTCGGTAAACGTAAACCCACCCAGCCTCCCCGTAATATCAAAAAATCTCCAAAATTATTCGGTGAACCTATTATTAAATATTTAATAAATAAATACTCAAATGCCTAACTATATATTATTTTTTGCAATGTAGTAAACTTTTCTCACATGCTATGTATATATGTACTCCACATGCTTTGTTTGTAAATAAATGTTTGAAGTAAATATTCACATGCTACATTATAAATAAATAAATACTCTCTCTCACACACACATATATATATTGTTTGTACAAAACATTTTTCAAAAAACAAATGCTAAGTATTTGATTTTTTTCACTAAAAAGTTAACGTTGGAATGTTTTTCGAATAGTTTTGGGAATTATAATTTTGCGGGAGGGTGGATGGGTTTAAGTTTATCAAATATTTTTTCTTTTTAATTTTTTAATTAAAAATTAAATTTTTAATTAAGGGCAAAATGACATAGTTTTGATAAGAAGAGGTGTTACGTCCATAACATTTTTATAATATTTTCACAACAAATCATAGGTGGTTAGTTATTATTGGTTCAAATTTAAACCTAACACTAAGATTACTTTTTTGCCCTAATAATAATAACCAGTAACAACCTGTCACTTAGAATTTGTTGTAAAAATGTTGTGAAAATATTGTAGACATATCATTTCTCTTTAACAAGATAATGGCAAGAGTGAAGGACAACTAACAAGATAACGAAAGTTTGAATTGGATGTTTTGAAACTTAGAGAACTTAAATGACAGATGACAAGCTTAGATGATTAAAATGAAAGGTAGTGAAACTTAGAGGGTGAGTTTTGAAATTTAGCCTATAAAAAATAAGAGAAAACATTGGGTCAGGAGCTGGTGTAAAAGGTGTGTTTTACGCCAACCAATCCTGACCTGCCACATCACCAAAAATTTTTTTTTCTTCAAGCAAAAAAGTTTAAGCCTTAAGCCTCTCTTCTCTTCTCTCCTCCCCTAATCTCTCCATTTTTGAATCAAAGCCACGACCTCCATGGCTGGAGCTTCAAAGCTCAACACAAGCCACCAACACCACTGCTATGGCCAAAACTCCATGGTTCAACCAATAGCTACCGCCGCGAGCCACCACTCTCGTTACCGCTTTCTATGAATGCAAATGCAATACACATAGATGAAAAAAAATGCATAGCCACCAACATCCCAACGCAAAAGCATAGCCACACCCAAGCCAAAAATCCAACCTTTTGAACACCCAAAACTTGAAACAAAAATCCCTTCTTTCTTACACCCCCAAACCCAAATCAAAATCCCTTATTTTTCCAAATCATTAAACCCCAAAAAGAAACCAAATCCCCAAACCCATAAACAGGCAGACATTAAAAAGAGAAATTTTTGGCTATAAATCAAAGAATAACAACAGAAAAATATAAAGATAAAGAGAAATAGAGATAGAGAGAGAAGCTGAGGGAAAATGGGGCCACCCCAGTGGTGGCTAGATTGGGTTTGTCATTGCCGCCGCCACCAATATGGGTTTGTGTGGTTGAGATCTATGGGTTTGTTGGGTTGTGTGGTTATGAGTTTGTCAAAGTTGTGGCGTTGGTTGTGCATTGTGGGTTGTGGTGGTTGTGTGGATTTTAATGGGTTTGCAGTGGATTTTTTATTTCAATGGTGGGTGGTGTTTTTCTTTTTCTTTTCTTGGCTGATGCAATTGTGGGTTTGAGTTTATGATTTGGTTGTGATTTTGGTGGTTGGTGTTGCAGTTGTTAAGTGGGTTACTAGCTAGTGAGTTGTGGTTGGTGGGTAGTTTTTTTTTTTTTTTTTTTTTTTTTTTTTTTTTTTTTTTTTTTTTTTTTCAGAGGTGGTGGCTGGCAATGTGGGTTTGCTAGGTAGAGAAGAAAGGGAGTTGAGTTTAGTGGTGGCTCACAGTGGCAGCTATTGGTTGAACCATGGAGTTTGGGCCATGGCAGTGGTGTTGGTGGCTTGTGTTGAGCTTTGAAGCTCCAGTCATGGAGGTCATAGGTTTGATTCAGAGATGGAGAGATCAAGGGAGGAGAGAAGAGAAGAGAGACTTAAAGCTTAATCTTTCCTGCTGAAAAAATAATAATAATAATAATAATAAATAAAATTGGTGTTGTGGCAAGTTAGGATTGGTTAGCATAAAACACATCTTTTACGCCAGCTCCTGACCCAATGTTTTCTCAAAAAACAAACATAAGAAAACACTTCAAGAAATCATCATAAAAAATAAATAAATAAATAAATCCAAATTCATGATGCAAGCAATCTAGAGTGCAAGTGAGAGGAACTTATCCGCATGCTTCTTCAGCGGAACAGTGGGATGGCTGCAATTGGATTCACTGGTCTTTGATATGTGGTTGCTAGTGGCCTTGAGAAAGAGAGAAGACATGTTCGGACCGTATTTAGATTTAAAAAATAAATTTTTTGTTAAGTGCATATCTAACACGTACTTTATTCCTTGTGTTGGACATGGGTACTTTGCCAAAAATGATGTGTCTATTGTTCATAGGTGAAAACTCTCACTATCAAATGATGTGTTTACTATAATTATCGATATTATTTTGTTGAGAAAGTTCCAATCTATAGCATCTGCTCTTGATGATTACCTTTTATCATTAGACCAAAACACCAATTGGTTTTTGGTGTAGACAGAGATTGAACTCCAGATCTCTTATTCAACTATTAGAGACTTTATCACAATGAAAGTTCCATGCTGAGCACAAGGATAGTTGGGGGTTTAAGGCAATAATTTTAAGTAAAGTCTTTGTATCTAAATATTAATTAAATAAATTTATTTAATACTAGTGAAACCAAGGTTAACTTGATGAATTAAAAAATATATATATTTTTTGAATTACAAATACTAATCAAACTAAAGTTAATTTTAAAAAATGGAAAATCATGCTTGATGAATAAAAAATTATTATTCTTTTAAAAAATCAGGTTTACTTTATCTTCAATAAGACGATGGATCATAATAAATTTTAATTTTGGTGTAAAGAAAGAGATAAAGATTGTTTGGTGTGTAGCCATGTAATGAGCATCCCCCCCGCCCGCCCCCCCCCCCCCCCCCCCCCCAAAAAAAAAACCCCCCAACCCACCCCCTAAATTTTATGGTTTTCAAACTGGGATGAATATTTTGGAAAGAAAATAATAATAAAAAAAAACATTTTTATTAAAAAATAAAACTACCACTTATTATCATACAATCTTGAAAAATACTAAAAGTATTACAAATTTTACTACATAAAGTACACAAATTGATGTGGCAATAAATGATTTGATTGGTTTCAATCATCGCATAATTGAATGTTTATTTTTTTATTTATTTTTTCTGATTTGCAATAGAAATTTTTAATTTTTCTAACATCACTCCACAATTTTGAGCCTTTTATAATGAGATGTAGCCTTTTTGTAAAGGGTGAAATCATTAAAAAAAAATCAAGGTTATTAGGCTACGGATCAATTGCCTAGGCATTGAACCGCCATTGGATAGACAGCCTCATTGCATGAGATTAGTTAATTTGATCAAAATTATTTTCAACATAATTTTTAGACTAATTGTTTTAACTCTATTACATTTTTTTTTTCCAGAGAAATTAAGGTTTAATTATTTTTCCTGATAAGCATGACGAGATTTAATTCTACAATATATTCTCTATGAATATCATGGTTACAATTTTTATCATGCACTTAGCTTGTAAAAGGTGTTTGGTTAATTATGAAAAAATTACATTGTACATTACTTTTGAGAGAGAGAGAGAGAGAGAGAGAGAGAGAGACCTCTAGTACTGAAATCAAAAGGGTGAGATCCTGATCCAAACAAAAAATTGACCGAAAATCAAAAGGGTGAAATCTAGATCCATACAAAAATTTGAGGCTTCAAAGAAAGAAAGAAAAAAAATGAAATTTGAGTAGAGAGAAAAATTGAAACATTAGATAAAATTCAAATCTTGATATGATTATTGAAAATAAAATCTTAACCAATCATAAAGTTGAGTTTGCAATGGTTAAATTTCCCCCCTCTTTTTTACAACTATTGACATAATCTATTGTAATTGGAGTATAACAAAAGTAATATTGTTCTAATTACAAGTCAAGTCAGTAATTTTGAAAAACATTGTGTTTCTACTTTCTCGTGTTACTTGGGTTGCTAGCATCAATGTGACATCTTCTCCTAATAACAATCCTTTTAAAAACTATAGTTAGTACATGTATAAAAATATGGATATAGAACTAGATCTAAACCTTACATTCAAACAAGAAAAGTACTATGTCCACAATACTTTCATAATAAATTGTAAATGATAAGTAGTTATTGATTTTAGTTTAAATCCACAGCTATTTTCGAAATATTAGGGGTATACAAACTTTTGTTTCTCTTCACTAGTGAAAGTTCTCTCTAGAGACTTCTCCTAGGTTGTAAAATTTGCCACCCCTTCTTTTGAAGGCGTCTCTATCACCTTTGGTAACACAATTTTCTTAGGGATTTGTCGGGGTTTTTTCTTTTGGAGTTGTGGGGATACAATACTTCTTCTTTCTTTCTAGTTGCTATACTCTTTGTTGCTTCTCTCTTTTGCTTTTTGTTTATCTCTTACCAATCATGGATGACCTAACAACCCAGTGGAAGACTATCTCTTTATCAGAAAGGGAAGGTCATGAGCTCTATTTGACAGAGGAATAAGCTACAATTGAGTATATGATCGTAGCAAAATTCTTAACCAAATGACCATTAAATATTGACGCTATTGCAAAATTCTTCACTCCCCTATGGCATTCCACATAGGGTTTTAAGGTAAAAAAATGAAGGTAATCATGTGGTCTTGTTTACTTTTGGAAACAAACTTGAAGTTGATAGAATACTATCGAGTGAACCTTGGTCTTTTGACAAACATCTGATGACAGTTCAACGTTTTAACAAGGATATTGTTCTAAGTGATTCAGATTTTCACTTTGCTACTTTCTGGGTTCAAGTCCATAATATTCTAGCAAGGTATAGAAATCGAGGGGGTGGCAGAACAAATTTGTGGAGCTATCGGAACGATAAGCCGACCACAAGACGACAACTATGGGAATGAGGGTAGCTTTATTCGTGTTTATGTTACCAATGATGTCTCGAAACCTCTGTGTCGTGGAAGGATAATTTCCCTACCCAATGGGAGAGCACAATGGGTCTCTTTTAAATACGAAAGACTACCAAATATGTGCTAATGGTGTGGCTGCCTTACACACAATGATAGAGACTATAACATTTGGATTGACAGTGAAGGCACTTGCTTACTCGGCCTCCAAGTAAAACATTGTATCAGTACCAAGATTCTACAAACGAAAATCTAGATGCGCCTCTCCTCCAACTCCGACTCAAACCAGCAGTTCACCAAAGATAGGGCAACGCAGTTCAGTTATGGTAAGTCCGAAAGTTGACCACAATTAAAATTCTTTTCCTTGTGGAGGGAAATCTCATCCGGTATCAAAGGTGCAATCAATTCACCATGATTTGGCCAGCTCAATTCCAGATTCTCAGGGTCAAAAGAATAATCAGGATTCTTTCCAAAACAAACTAGAGGAGATTGATCATGATTTAAGGAAATACGATTTATCAAAGAGCCTATTTTGGGGGACAGCTGCAGATATGAATAAGGAAAAAATTGGATTTGAATTTATGAGTGACCAAGACTCTACTCTTATAGGGCCAAAGACTATCCACCCATATCCAATGTACAGAAACCAAGGAAAGTCCAGCAAGAACCACGATGGAAGAGGGTTATAGCAAATCAAACCTAATTGTGGACACAGTCATGGAGGAATAGCTAGGGTAGAAACAAAGCATGCAGTGTGCAGACGATCATTCAGTGTTACCAAAAAGAAGAGTGGTTTCACAAAATGATAAGGAAAATATTGAGATATTGGCGAAGGCTAGTTTCCAGCCTTGCCAAAAGTAATGAGTCTCCTATGTTAGAACTGTCATAGGCTAGAGAACCAACGTACATTGAATCAGCTTGCAGATATAGTGTGGGCAAAAGATCCATCCGTTTTGTTTATAGTTGAAACATGGACGGATGAAGCAAGACTAACTCGAATTCACAATAGATTGGATTACAAACAAAAATTTGTGGTACCCAAAAAAAAAATAAGGCAAGGGGTTTAGTACTTTTCTAGAAAGATGAATTTAATCTAGAAGTGCAAACTTTTTCAAAGAACCACATTGACACCACGATAAATAAAAATACAGAAGATGAGTGGAGGTTTACGGGGTTTTATGATGAATCGGATATAAGCAAGAGGCATGAATCATGGAATAGATTATGCAGTTTGAAAAATAAAGGTTCTGTGACTTGGATTTGTGTGAGTGATTTCAATGAAATCACCAGATAGTCGGAAAAGAAGGGAGGTAAGGTACAACCTCATAGCCAGATGCAACCATTTCGCAAAGCACTAGATGAGTATGGATTTATGGACATGGGGTTTATAGGGTCGAATTTTACCTAGCATAAACACTTGACAAATTATATAGTGTGGGAATGGCTAGATATTGCAATGGCTACAAACAGTTGGTTTACAAAATTCCCAAATACAAAGATCTGTCTTCTGGATTTCACTATATTAGATCATAAACCTATATGGATTGTCCCAGAAGTTATGGATGGCAAATAACAACGGCCTTTTCGCTTTGAATAGATGTGGATGTCCAGAAAGGGTTGTGGGGAAACAGTAGAAGCTGTATAGAAGCAAGACTTTGATGGTTCACAGTCAAAAAAAAATTATTAGAAAATTTGATAAATGTGGATATGAACTTATACAATGGAGCAAGAAACATTTTGGTAGCGTTCGTCAGGAATTAGAAAATAAAAGGAAGCATTTGGTGGTAGCTAAAAGAATTGCTAGCAGTGGGGAAGATGCAAGTCGTATGCAGTAGCTAGAAAAAGAGATTAATTCTCTACTAGATAAGGAAGCGAAGATGTGGAATCAACGCTCAAGAGTGGCTTGGTTGAAAGATAGGGATAAAAATATCAGATTTTTTCATAGCAAAGCTTCGTAACAGAGATGTAGGAATTTTATTAAGGGTATCTATGACAAGTTGGGACATTGGTGCACACATCAAGAAAGGGTAGCTGATACAGCACTTCATTTTTATAAAGAGATGTTCACTTCTAGCAAGCCTTGTAATTTTGAAGAGGTGCTGGTCGAAATTCCATAGGTAGTAATAGAAGAAATGAACTCGGCCCTAACTTGTACTTTTACAGCTAATGAAGTGTAAAGAGCACTGAAGCAAATGAAGCCACTAAAATCTCACAATCTTGATGGTATGAACCCCTTGTTTTTCCAAAACTAGTGGTCCTTAGTCAGCAATGATGTTAAGGAGGCTATTTTATTGTATCTTAATTTTGGATCCCTCCCTAAATCCCTTGGTCATTCTTTTATTACCCTTATTCCTAAAGTAAAAAAACCCAAAGCATATTTCCTAATTTTGGCCAATCGCCTAGAGGTTTTTCTCCCAAAATTGGTATTTGAACATCAAAGTGCATTTATGTCTAATACATTGATCTAGGATAATATTCTAGTGGCTTTTGAAACATTACACTATATGCGTAATCATAATGCTGGGAAAACAGGTTTTATGGCACTTAAATTTGACATGAGTAAGACCTATGACAAGATCGAATGGAGTTTTATGGAGAAACTCATGGTGAAGATGGGTTTTAATGATAGGTGGGTTAAGCTCATGATGGAGTGCATCACTATAGCAACATATTCCATCTTGATAAATGGGGAGCCACACAGGGACATTAGGTCGACTAAAGGACTTCAAAAAGGCGATCCTCTCTCACCTTACCTATTCCTCTTATGTACAAAAGGTTTACATGGATTGATAAATCATACTACCACACGAGAGGGAAAAAAAAGGTGTCTCTATTTGCAAAAATGGACCTAAACTAACACATCTTCTGTTCATAGTTAATAGTCTGTTTTTTACATGTCTAATGAAGCTAATGCCAAAAGTTGCTGCATATTCTTTCCCCCTATGAAAGAGCTTCAAGGCAACAATTAAACCGATCAAAGACAAATTTATTTTTCAGCAAATCAACCCCTCATGATATGCAAGATTTGATCAAGGAGGCCTTTGCGATGTCGGTCATGGAGCACTACAACAAGTACCTAGACTTACCTTCTTTTGTTGGTAGAAGCAAAAAGGCAAGTTTTGATAACATCAAGCAATGGATTCAAAAAAAAAAAAAAAAAAAAAAAAAAAAAAAACCTCCAAGGCTAGGAAGGCAAGTAACTATCACAGGCGGGGAGAGAGATTTTAATAAAGTTAGTGGCCCAAGCCCTTGCCACATACACTATGTTGCGCTTTAAACTTCCAGTTGGTTTGTGCCAAGAGATTGAGACCCTTATACACAGGTTTTTTTGGGGCCAGAGTAGTGAGGCAGGTAGAAAGGTTCATTGGCTAAAATGGCAGGAGTTATGCAGGCCAAAATCTCAAGGTGGGTTAGGATTGAAAGACTTAATGGGGTATAATGAAGCTCTCTTGGCAAAGCAGACTTGGTGTCTCTTGCATCATACATATTCTTTATTTTGCTAGGTTTTTAAAGCTAAATACGTCCCACAATGTTCTGTAATGGAGGCAAAAAATCCAAGCTCTGCATCCTATGCTTGGAAAAGTATCATCAAAGAAAGAGAAGTCATAAGGAGAGGGCAACATGGAGGATTGGTGATGGGCATTCTATTCTGGCATGGAAAGACAACTGCTACCTGGAAAAATTGGGACCCAACAACATGATGTACAGACTTGACCTCATAACCCGATTGGAATGTACTCGATGAAATCGGGGTATAGTTTTCTGCAAAATGAGTTCCAAAATCAACAATCTGGACCTTCTAACTCTGAAAATTTGAAACCTCTATGGCAATCTATATGGAAGCTTCAGGTCCCAGCCAAGATCAAGAATCTGATTTGGAAAGCTTATCGAAATTCCCTACCTTCGAAGGCGAACCTAGTGAAGCAAAAGGTAATAACTGATGGTACTTGCAAGATTTGTAAAACTCAACAAGAAGACGTCATTCACGCTTTGTACGTATCTCTGTCCAAAGCTTAGTGATTTCTAGAAACAAAATCCACGGTGGCAGCATAGTTTTTTGCAGCATAGCACAAATTTCGTGGACATCATGGGATTTATTTTGACTAAGAAGAGAGACCCAACGCTATTTGCGTGGATGATGTGGCTGCTTTGGAATCATCTCGACAACCTCAAACTGGGGAAACCGGTTGTCTCACTGTCACAACTGTTGAGTTTGGCCAAAGACAAAATGCAGGAATTTTCCCAGTAGCTGAACTCGATTCCACTATCGACTGTGAGACCTACAATGATAGAGAACCCCAGATACGTCATATGTTAAGATAAATTTTAATGGAACTCTTTTCTTTCAAGAGAACCAAGCAAGTATAGGTGTTGTGATCAGAAATAAAGACGGTCTAGTGTTGGCTTCTCTCTCACAGCAGATTTTACTCTCTGCAACGGTCCTTGAGGTGGAAACTTTAGCGGCGAGAAAGGCTCTAGAACTGGCCATAGCAATAGGAGTGAACCGAGTGATTCTTGAAGGGGACTGCGAGATCCTCATCAACGCCCTCCAAAGCAACAACCATTCCAAATTCATAATAAATTATAACCACCACATGTGTGAAAATTATGACTCTTGTTACACTATATACCCAACGTTAAGTTTGTTATTATGCTAGATAGAAATTTTAAGCATGTGATTCGCACTTGAGTCATGCTTTAAGTGGCACAAAATAAAAAGACCAAATGCCACTATTCCCAATCATGAATCAAAAAAAAAAAAAAAAAGAAGGAAAATTATCTCTTCAAAAAAATCTCTCTTTGCTTCTTACCCAACTCTCTCTCCACCAGCAGCTTCATCCCCATCCCAAAATTTCTAAAATTCATATTATTAGGTGTTATTAAATTCTATATTGATATATTTTTTCTTCAAGTATTTTGAAGGAAAACTTGCACGCAGAAAGCAAAAAATACATGGAAGACTAGGCCCCATTTAGTAGAGCATCTTAAACACATATTTTTAATTTTTAAACAACATTACACGTATTTCTACACACTTTTTCATTCACACGTATTTAAAAAAAATACAAACAACATTACTCAAACACTTCTACGAAACAGGCTAATATGTTAAAATACAAATGAAAGATGTGTTTTGCAAAATTGGTGGGCCTAATGCTAATTCAATCCATTAAGCTATGGGATCCGATGACATAGAATCCAAAAAGAGTCAAGCTTGTGCAGAAGAGAAGAGAAACTGAATGCAGAAGCAGCAGAACCGGCTGAAACTTATCAACCTATCAGTGAAGGGAGGTGGTGTACTGGATGATTTTGTTTTGGGTAGTTGGCTTCTTCTTTTTTCTTTTTTAATTCATGATTAGGAAGAGGGGGCATTTGGTTTTTTTACTTTGTGCCACTTAAGCAAGACTCATGTGCGAGTCACATGTTTGAGATTTTCATCTTAACGTTGGTGTGCAAAGTGTAACAAGTATCATAATTTAGGGTGCAAAATGTGAGTTCGAAAAGTTAAGGATGCAAAGTGTAATATAAGATATAGTTAAGGGTGGTAAAGTGTAATTTTCCAAAATAATTAATCACATTTCTAATTATCTTTTACAATGATTATTAACATATATATCTAACAACCATTTAATCACATTTCTTGACTCTTGAGAAGGTTCCTTGCTAAATGGTCATCATGCATGTACACCATGTAGAATAGTTATGTTGAAATGTCCCAAATCAAATATATTTCTAATACGACTTTTCCAAAAGAAAAAAAATATAATATTTGGATCTATTTCTAATAGGACTTTTCCAAAAGAAAATAAAATATAATATTTGGATATTTCTTACGGGCACACTTTTTTCCTTCATTAACATCCTTTCCAAGCATAATTATCACCGAATTCCAAAAAAAAAAAAAAAAAAAACCATAATTATCACCTTCTCCATTTGTCTTAAAAATGAAAACGGAAAATTATTCTAACCTTCTCACAAGGTTTATGAAATTTGTGGAATTTTCATAAACTCATTCTTTTTCTTTTTATTTCTATTTATATATAATAATAATAATAAAAACACTTATCTGTGTAGTTATTATTAAAACTTTATTATCATATCATCAATCTAGTTAGTAAGTATTGATGATTCTAAAAAAAGAAAAAGAAATTAACCATTGTTTGAGGTTATTTTGCAGAAAAATTAATTTGAAAAACATGTATTTTGATTTAATTTGTAAGGAATAATTTTTTTTTTTTTTAAAGAATTTCAACCTATGATATCTGCTTCTAATAATAGCAACTGATTTTTAGTGTAAATAGAGTTTGAACCCAGGTCTCTTATTCAACTATCAGAAACTTTACCAATTAAGCTAACTAAAACCCACAATTTGTAAGGAACATAAATGGCCATAAGTAAGGGATGGAGTGTCATTTGTAAATAGGAGGTGGTTTCTAATATTCTCCAAAATTACATTTAAGGTTATTGTAATTTAACCATAAATACATAAAAATAATAAAGGAAGGTAAGTGGTAGGATGTGTCCTCTACTTTCACAACCTGGAAAACTGTGGATTAGAAATTCTACTCCATAGGCATAGGTAGGAGTGTTCACCAAACTGCATAAACCACATAAACTACAAAAATCGCTTGCAAAATAGCATAATCGCATCACACTACAAGTAATAGTACTGCACTGCATTGCATGGTGCAGTGTGGTTTGCGATTTTATAATAAGAAAACTGCGCAAATTGCACCACACCGCACCCTCTTTATATATTAATATATTTAATTATTTTTAATATTAAATATATTATTAACAGTTAATAACCCTAGTTTTCAAAATATATATATATATATATAGTTTGATAACCCTAGCAAGTGTTGATTAAGAAAGCTAGCCCAAAACAAAGAAAAACTAGCTCAATAGTTTAAAATTTGAACCGAAACAAAGGAAAAAATTAGTTTTGGGTTGAGTAGAAAAAGCCCAAAATTTGAAAAATATATCAACTTCAAATCATTCAAATTGCATCTTATACATCGTACCGCATATGAGACCACAAAAATGAGGTGTAGTGCGGTTATGGTTTTGGTTAAACTTTAAACTGCACCGCATCACACCGCACATGTGACCACAAAAATAAGATGCGGTGCAGTTATAATTTTAGCTAAACTGTACTGTAAAGTGCGATGCTAAAAATGGTCCAAAACCACACCGCACCACGAACACCCCTAGACATAGGGAAAGTAACTTTTTCTTCTTTATCTTATGATAAGATTTTTTGAAAAATTTACAGTTTATTGATCACTAACTTTTTCATTTTGATGTCTATCTATGTTCCCTTATATTTGATATCTGTGGCTCAATTGATCTCCTTTTAATGCTTGACTTATAAACAAGTTTCTTTCAATAAGAAGTTTTTAATCTCTCTCAAACATTCAAACAAATATGAAGCCAAATCTTTTCAAAATTCCACCATGTGAATGTTTTGTAATTTATTATTAGTTTTGGTTGAATTTTTATTAGTGCAATGGTTATTACATACACACTACTACACACACCATGCACACAATATTTTTAACTGCAATCATGTAATAGTATTTTCCATTTTGATTATATTGTTGTTTATATAGTTTTAAAAACATGTGAAGATATTTAACACTTACTACCTATCTAGTTATAGTGTTTATATTGTTTTAAAAAAATGTGAAAATATTTAATATTTTCTACTTATTTAGTATATTGCAACTAGTAAGAGCATTTTCATCAGGTGTGTCAAATGCCAAATACTTAGCATTTGACACACCAAACACCAAAAAATCCCTCTCATGAAAGGTTTCAAATGCTATAATTCTTACTACAAGTGCACACTACCGTTCCAAAGATGGAATTGGTTCGGATTGAAATAATAAAAAAAATATAGTTTTTTATTCATTTTCTCTTTCATCCTTTATGATTTTCTTTCTTCTCTCTCTTTCTTTTTCGTTTTCTTCTTTCTTTATCCACCACTTCATCTCTGTCCCTCTCTTTTCCTCTCTTTTTTTCTTCCTTTTTTCTTCTTCTTTCTCCCAAAGCTTCACCTCTCTATTTTTTCTTTTTTCTTTTTTTTTTTCTTTCTTTTTTTCCTTTTTTCTTTTTTTCTATCACTTTCTCTGTGCATCTCTGTCTCTCTCTTTTTTTTTTCTTTTTTTTTTTGGTCTCTCTCTCTCTCTTCTTTTTTCTCCACCTTGACCGTTGCCATTGAGATTAGCTGTTACCGTGGAGTTTGGCCTCACAATCACATGTAAGTTTGGGTTTTTTTTTTTTTTTTTAATAAGTTGTTGGTGGATGTGGGTTTGTGCCAGTGGTGGTTGTCGGTGTTGTTGCGACAGTGGTAGTTATGCCGTTTTTGTTGTTGTTGTTGTTTTTGTTGATGATGAGGATGATATGGAAGAGTTAATATATTATTTTAATGTGTAGTAAATATTATTTTAATGTATAAAATTAAATGATAAAACATCTGATGAATGAGATATTGTAAAAAAATATAGTAAAATAATAAAATTGACTTTTAGTGTATTAAAATGACATTTTTTATAAAACAGTTGATGATGAGAATATTCTAAGTAAATAAATCGGTTTCAAATATAAATATATATAACTAATTAAAAATTAAAAAAATAATAATAATTTCAAGCTAATGGAGTGGCTTGGTGTGCAAGTAGTCTAAGTTAAATTTGTAACGCCTTTTCCTAGGTGCCAGGACTATCATACAAAGTATGTGTCTTGCTGACATTACTTTAAACGTGGTACCCAAGATTCAAGAAATAAGTCCTATAAAAGTAAAACGCAAAACCAAAACCATAGAACCAAAACCCTCACCGCAGTTTTATTAGACTCATATCCAAATATCTCTTATTTTTTGCCTCTGTTCTAACTCTTGAGTCTTCCTCCATCAAAATCAAGATCAGATCAGAAATGGCCTTTCTTGGTCCCCCAGAGATGTACAAAGGCACCCAAAACCAATCTCAATCCCAATCCGAACCTATAGTCAATGATTTTTTCATGGACCTCGTGATCAAAAACTTCAACAACACCGTTACCTTTAAACCCCAAATGGGTTACACAGAGAACTACTCGCCAACCTTTCTCACTTCTGGCAACCCATGCCTAGATTTCTTCTTCCATGTCGTGCCCGATACCCCACCCGTATCTTTGACCCAGAGACTCCAATTGGCTTGGGCCCACAACCCCTTGACCACGCTCAAACTCATCTTGAATCTCAGAGGAGTACGTGGCACTGGCAAGACTGATAAAGAAGGGTTTTATACAGCGGCGTTTTGGCTACATAAACACCACCCCAAAACATTAGCGTGTAATATTGGGTCTCTTGCTGATTTTGGTTACATAAAAGACTTGCCTGAGATTTTGTATAGGCTTCTTGAAGGTTCTGATGTGCGGAAGAATCAAAAGGCGGAGTGGAAACAAAGAAAAGGCAAGAAAACGGGTGGTGTTGTTGTTAGTAGAGGACTGAGTTTGAGGCGTGGAAGTAGTAAAACAATTTCGAGGAGTAAAAAATATTCGAGGAATAGAAAAACCCTGGCCAGAGAGATTAGGGTCTTGAATGACATGGAGAGAGCTCGGTTTGCAAAGATGAAAGCAAGTGAAGAGAGGAAATCCAAACACGTGGCTATGGCCAAGAAGGTTTTAGAAAGATACAAGCGTGACCCTGATTTTAAGCTCTTATACGACCGTGTTTCGGAGTTTTTCGCCAAGTCTTTGACGGCTGACGTTGAATTCTTGAACGCTGGGGAGTATAGAAAGATTAGCTTAGCGGCGAAGTGGTGTCCTTCGATTAATTCGTCGTTTGATAGATCGACTTTGCTTTGCGAAAGCATTGCGAGGAGGGTTTTTCCGCGAGAGTCTTATGTCGAATACCAAGGTGTGGAAGAGGCTCATTACGCATATAGAGTTCGAGATAGGTTGAGAAAGCAAGTGTTGGTGCCTTTAAGAAAGGTTTTGGAGTTGCCTGAGGTTTATATTGGTGCAAATAGATGGGGTGAAATAAAGTACAATAGGGTGGCTTCTGTGGCTATGAAGTTTTATAAAGAGAAGTTCTTGAAGCATGATAAAGATCGATTCGAGGGCTATTTGGAAGATGTGAAGACTGGGAAATCGACAATCGCAGCCGGAGCGTTGCTTCCACATGAGATCATAAAGTCTTTGAATGACAAAGATGGTAGGCAAGTGGCAGAGCTACAATGGAAGAGAATGGTGAATGATTTGTTAAAGAAGGGGAAGTTCAAGAATTGCCTTGCCATTTGTGATGTCTCTGGAAGTATGCGTGGGGAGCCTATGGAAGTTTCTGTTGCATTGGGAGTGTTGGTTTCGGAACTTAGTGAAGAGCCATGGAAAGGGAAGCTTATTACGTTTAGTAAAAACCCTAAGCTTTGTTTGATTCGAGGCAATGATCTTGTATCGAAGACGTGTTTCGTGAGGAGAATGGAGTGGGGACTGAACACGGACTTGCAGAAGGTGTTTGATCTTATTTTGGAAGTGGCTGTGAATGGGAACTTGAAGGAGGATCAGATGATAAAGAGGGTGTTTGTGTTTAGTGATATGGAGTTCGATCAAGCATCGGCAAATAGGTGGGAGACTGACTATGAAGCGATACAGAGGAAGTTTAGGGAGAAAGGGTACGGGTCTGCAATACCGGAGATTGTGTTTTGGAATTTAAGGGATTCGCGTGCCACTCCAGTGCCTGGGACGCAGAAAGGGGTTGCATTGGTGAGTGGGTATTCAAAAAATTTGATGAAGTTGTTCTTAGATAATGATGGGGCTATCAACCCGGTTGCTATCATGGAAGCTGCTATCTCTGGCGAAGAGTATCAGAAACTTGCTGTTATAGATTGATGATCTTCATGTCTTTTACTCTCCTTCTAGCAAAATTTTAATAAAGAAAAATAGTTAAAAACTTCAAGTTTAGGCATTGTTTGAGTACATTTTTTTTTTTTTTTTCATTTTCATGTTTAACACAGTTTTGCCTTGCCTATCTTTTAATAATAAAAAGATAGTTTTGCCTTTGTTTTTTCTTTTTAATTTGTGTTTTGCTTATCTTGAGTCATACATACTTAATGGATTAGAATCCTATCTTTTTAACAATCTTGGATCGATCTTAATCATCTATATACCAGCAATCTCTCACATCACCAAGATTTGAATTTCTTTATTTGCCTGATCCTAATTAGGGTTTCAATCAACTCAATACCTTTGCTGCTACTTTTGGTTAAAATATAATAAAGTATTGATTTTGAATATAGTTTGAGATCCTAATTAGGGTTTTGAATCTTTACCATTGATATTACTTTTTGTTTTGATGCTTATACAATGTGGTAATAGATATAGTGTTCTATAGTTTTAATTCCTATTATTATGTTACTTGGAACATGAATACAAAAACACACATGTATAGTTGAGTCTAATAGATATGTTTTATTCAGTTTTCAATTTTGGGTTTTGATATATTAGGGGGTTAATTTGATGTAGGTTACTATGAATGATACCTTGTATACATCAATGAGTACTTTCGAGGACTTGAATTTGTCAAAAGAACTGCTGAAGGGTTTATATATTGAGATGAAATTCCAGAAGCCAAGTAAAATTCAAACTATTAGTTTGCCCATGATTTTGACTCCTCCCCATAAGGATTTGATTGCCCAGGCACATAATTCAGGTTAAGGTGCCCCGCTCTTTGTCTGTAGCAGTTCAAATGTATGTCCTTTGAGCAATATGTGCTTGTGCTTAATTAATTATGGGTTGTGCTACTTTTATTTTCTATGTAGTTTCTATAGTAGTGATATAATGATGCTCTGCATATAGACATAGCCTGTATAGACAGACTCAAATTTAGATGTGGGTTGCATAATTTTTCATTTAGGACTTTTACCGATTGGAGATGTTTGAGAAGTGCGGAAGTGACATGAATATGGTTGATAAACTTCAGTTATGAGTTGGGAAGAACACGATGAGCGTTAGAAAAGAAGCATATGTTATAATTTGATTTATATAGGTAGGATCTTGGAATTATGTGCCATACGTGGAAGTGGGTTAACATAATTCCTTTTTGTATGATTCAGTAATTATTCGATTTCTAGAAAAATCTTTGTCAAATCTGTGTTTTCTATCCCTTTTTATTTTCCTTTCCTATCCATCAAGTGCCCAGGAATATTGAGAGTTCACAATAATTTTTTAATGAAACAAGCCGGACTGTTTCCAGCATAAACCTTAAGCTAGAGAGAGAAAAAAAGAAAAATAGGAGGTTGTAGGTTATTAGCAACAAATAACACAAAAGTTGAGCTTGATTTTGTATGCAGGGAGTTTCACTCTATTTAATTTGATCATGTTCAATTGAGTTATCAATCATAATAGACATGCTCTTTTGTTTTTTGTTTTTTTAATGAACCTATATGAATTAATTAGATTGCTATGCCGATTTGTAAGTAATTATCCATTTGTAGTAAATTTGGAATGATGTCCAAGTGGCTATCAAGGCTATTGGAGCATTTAAAGCCAATCGCAGTTCCTGATGCAGGTGTGATTTTCAGTGTGAAAAGTAAAATGCTGGTGAGTTTCATTTAGTTTCCATTTATTTTATAATGTATAAATCATTAAATTGTGTTTAACATTCTTGAGCTTATAACCTAGTAAATAGTGCTTATGAACCATTAGTTAAGGTGCCTTACCAAGCTCTTATAAAATATGTGTGAATACGTAAAAGAAAATATATGTGCAATGTGTGTGTGTGTGTATATATATACACACAAATGTATTCTTTAGTACACTTACTTATTTGTTTTAACTTACATTACTTATAAATGAATTGCATGAGGTTGATTAACTATTTTTGGCACATTACCAATTATTTTTAGCTCCTTTTTTAGTATTACATTTTGCTATAGGCTTTTGTTTCTTCGAATTCCAAACCAATTGAGAAGGGAAATTAAGGTATCAGTGGAGCAAAAGTTTTATTTTAGGAGAAAGAATTGAAAATTGGTAGTTTCATCATTGTCATGTAATAGAAAGTTCCAAGCTCATGCAACAAATTGCGCTTAAGTTCTTGAATGGTAGGGTATAACATGGGGTTCTGAAATAGGTGCCTAGGATCAACTTAAGGATAGTGTGTGATAGGTTGGATAATTGATTGATTGGTGTTATTATTGCTTTCATCTGCCTCTTATATCTTTGACTAAATTCATAGACAGCTTACCTTCTTCTATTAAGAATTTTCCAATTTTGTTATTACAACTTGAGCTATGCATTTTTTGCTTGCTTATAAAAAAGGATATAAGTGCAATTTATGAAAGTTAGAATAACAATTTGTTGTCATTTTTCTTTATTAAATGAAGATAAAAAAAAATTGTTATATATTTTTTAGTTTTTCATAGATATGTGTTTTGTATATGAGTTTGTTTAATTTTATATTTCTATCTAATTTATTGGTCTCAGTGATGTTTCTAGCAAGATGGTTTTCCTTTTTTGGTGATTTTTATTGGCTTTACTTACACTAAGTGCTGTTTGTATGCCTGTTAATCAAATAATTCGATGAAAGAAATAGATATAGGTGCAATTTATGAAAGTTAGAATAACAGTTTCTTATCATTTTTTTATTAAATGAAGATAGAAGAAAAGTTGTTATATATTTTTAAGTTATTCATAGATACATGTTTGGAAATGAGTTTGTTTAATTTTATATTTCTGTCCAATTTTTTGGTCTTTATGATGTTTCCAGCAAAATGATTTTCCTTTTTTGGTGATTTTTATTGGCTTTACTTACACTAAGTGATGTTTGTATTCCTGTTAATCAAATAGTTCGATGAAAGCAATAGACAATTTAAATAGAATTTCATATTGGGTTTGTGTGATTGTGTCTGAAATTGTAATTTTAAAATGTGTTGGTTACACATTATTGTAATTTTATTTAATAAACTGTTGGTGTGAATTACACATTCTATTAATAAACTGTTGGTTACATATTTTTAGATTGGATATTAGCTTTAGGATGTTGATTATAATGATAGAATTTTGTATAACCTTATACACATTCTTATGCAGTGATCACATGACACTTCTTAAAACTTTTGAAGGATAGAAGGATGCAAACCGTAATGAAAAGAATCCTGTCACCTTGCAAATGACAGAGGATATGAGAATGCAATTTGTAAATCCATTTAGCATTGGCTTTGTAAACAAATTGATGAGTGCTAATGTAAGTTCTTTAAGATTTTCAAATTTTAAAGCATTTGATTTGCTAAAATCTTATAGTTACTAAAAATTTTCTTATGCATCACACGGGTTAGCGACTAGTTTGGGTTAAATACCGTACAACGCAATTTTAACAGTATAAAACCTATTAAGCCTGATATCAGGTGTAGCAGCTCTCTGACGAGGAAAAAGGCCAAGAGTGCTGCCAATTGATGTTACCTATAGTTGCATCCAAAGACTCGTGCCTAGGAAGCAGCTTTATTTTTTAATTTATCACCCAATAATATAGTTGTTTGTTGAAACATTTATACCGAAGATGCAGCCAAAGATCATGTTCAACACAAAATAATGATGCTAAATTAACCTTTGAGCAAAGGAAGCAGAACTGGACAGTTAGAATGGACCAACACTTTATAATCTGACTTTCTCAAATCCCAAATATTGTTGATGTTAAATTAACCTTTGGACAAAAACTTGGGTCGTTTGCTAAGGTTAATTTACAACCCTAAGTTTGCGCAATTGATAGCAAGCATTGATAAACCTAGATATCAAACCAGCAAACTTAAGAATTCTTTTGGAAATAGCTTATTTAGCTTTTTTTCTGATTTTTTTTTTTTTTTTTTTTGGCTCAAAATGTGCTTGTACCTTGAAAAAGAGAAAAAAAAAATGCAAGGAACATATTGATGTTGAATTAATCTTAAGCCAACACTTAAATCCAATTGAGCTTGTGTCATGCCCCAAACCCAAACGGGTTCAAAGCCTGCAAAACCAAACCTTCAAGAGAAACTTCTTTTTACATATGATAAAATAAATAAACATATTGATCTCTCCACAATATAAATTAGAGCTCTATAACACATATATAAACAATACGAACTACAAATCATATGCCTCAAAAATTTACATGAATATTCCAAACACCAAAAGATTTAACATAAAACTCCAATGTTCTCAAAATATGCAACCTCAACAAAATTCTTAGGCAAACAAACCTCAATTGAGATCAACCTCTAATAGAATTAACTACCACTTCCTTAAAAACAGTTAGATCGAATCACCAACCATTAATCATTTAAGTCTCCCAATTTAGCATAAAACTCCAATCACCACCAATAAAACAAGCTCAATTCCAGAGGTGTAGCTAATTAATTTGTAAGACTGTGAAAGAGTAGGATGAGCTATAGCCCAGTAAGTAGCATAATTAATAGAGTGGGGGAAATGCAAATCTCATGATAATGAGTATTTTACAAAACATATTTCAGTTTGGGAATTTCCATTTAATTTCTGAAAAATCAATATCAGTAATGACATGACAAGAATGCTTGAAACAACATTGCACAAAGCTTTTTCAAAATATCTCAATGTGAAACTAAATAATTATATATTTCTCAAAATATCTCAACATGAAACTACATACTATTTATTGTGACACCATTCCAAAACTATAAATCCATCCCAAAACCACATGACAATTGCCGACACAAAGCTGGAACTCATTGCCAACACAAAGCCAGAACTAATCTGCTAATACAAAGCTAGAACTCATTACCAACACAAAGCCAGAACTAATTCGCCAACACAAAGCCAAACTCAATAACCATCACAAAAACGGGTGCTAAGATACCATTGTCATACAGACTATAGTATTTAGCTAGGTAATTATCAAGTAATCACATGTCATAGCTCAAGGGTAGAAACATAAAGAACTCATAGTTTACATGAAATCAAAACACATTTCAATTTCAAGTAGTTTCACAAAAACCTTTGAAATACCTAAAATATTCACAAGATTCTCAAAGGACTCATTTCTTGTCAAGTAGATTTTGTATCCATTTTCCCAAATATCAAAGCATCTTTAAATTTTGCAAATAATACAATAAGTCCGCAGAATCCATTCCCAAGAATTAAATAAAAAATGCTTGTCTTTTCCATGCTAACAGATCATGCATTTCCTCGTATACAGTATCAAATACAATAGAGCTTTTCATAAACAATTATATTCATGAAGGTTACAACATGACAAGTTTTAGGAAAATATAGTTTCCATAAACAATTTCCCAAAAACAACGTTTTAATGCAATATGCTTAATTTTCAAAAATATCATTAAGAAGCCACTTACATTGGAAGTACAATCCAAATTTACCTCAACCGGGCATTGCATTCAAACAATCAAGTTACAAGGTCCATCACCAAGTACCTTGGAACCTAGAAACATAGGTATCAAGCCTATTAATAACAAGGTCTACTACAAATTACACTATCACATTTGTCTCCATAAATCGGAAATGATCCCCTCAAAAATCAAACCTAAGGCCCTAAAGCCTAGCTTGACCATCCCAAGACAAGTACCCCTACCCAAATGAGAACCAAACAAGCATACAAGAAACTCATAGGGCCATAACACAACCAAAGCCTTTAATTTCCCTACCGCAAACAATGGGCATTTACCAACTTGATACAAAGCATGTCACTACCAAACCATGATAAAATTAGCCAAAGTAAAACACTCGTCAAAGAAAGCACATAAGAACTTACAAGCTAAACCACACAACAAAGCTTGGAGTAAATTCCTTAAAAGTCTCAACATTCTTTTTTTTTTTTGAGAAGCTAAACTCTCGGCATTCTAATCATACTTTCGAATTAAATTTGCAACAAGTCGTCCCTTTTTATAAGATCCGTTTGGTCCACTTATCCAAAAACCTTGAAATTAAATAGGGCTAAGCTCTTATGTGTTTAGTATGTATCATAAAAATTTCAACTCAAAATAATTTTTCTATAATTTACTAAAAAATCACTTATGCATGCTGACTCAAATCTGTCCCTGACAGCTTTAGAATCCAAATACAAATTGCTATATTTTTAATACTAGCCCAAATGCTTTGGGACTTGATTCATGTTAAAACCACATCTTAAGGCATATTAAAAACAAGTAATGAAACTCACAATCTCATATAATAGTTATCACAACCACAAATCAAGAAACCAAAACTCATAGCTCATAGAGACAATTATCAAACACTTGGTATGCAACAAGCACATGCTCATATCACTTGCACAAATTTATAGTTAACACCAAACTCACACCTAAATATGCCAAAGTCTTTTCAAGATGCAAGGAAACCATATTTCAAAAAATTAACCCCCAAACTTCCACATAAATCAAAAGCCCATAACATCAAGGATCCATCCAAAAAGATTAAATAAATAGCCAAGGAGATTAGAAAATGGGTCAAGGAAAATTACCTTAGAATCATGTTGGGAGAAGGCACAAACCATGGAGGAAAGTTGATAGCCGAATATCCCATGGCAAGAAACCAAAAGGCCAAAAGAAAGAAGAGAGATTCAGTGAGAGGAAGATAGAGAGGGAGTGGTGGGTTGCCGGCACAAAAACAAAAGCAAGGGGTAGGAGGATAGGAGACTAACATGAAAATGAAGAGAATAATATCTAATTGCCACTTCACTCTTAAAATTTCTCCTGTATTGGTTTATTTAAAATCTGCTTATTTTACTGAAATTGAAAATTTTTTGCTAAAAATACTGTAAATAAAGGTAAAAATTAACTAAAATAGTATAGTGGAACCCATCAATAGTACCAAAAAGTGCAGTAGAACTCATAAATAGTAGCAAAAATAAGCTGACTTTTTAATTTAGAGTCAAACGCACACTTTATTAAGATCATCTCCATAATCACCAAAAAATGCCCTTAAATGCTTTAATATTCAAAATCCCCCCCCCCCCCCCTCCCAAATAATTGACCACCAAAAAAAACTAAAATAAAAATCCAATTAGATATTATTGGCATTGTAAAAGAAAAATTGCTTTAAAAATATTTGGGGTGTTACAAAATGTCATCTCAAAAAGTTCTCGGTTTGTTCACAATCCCTTTTCTTGTAGAATGAGCCTCTATTTATACTAAGGCTTCAACAATTATGACTATTTGCGTTTTCCACGTGTTGCTTCGTCATCAGCCTTTAACGTCATATATTGCATTCCTAAATGAAGTCTTGGTAATCTCTTCTAACTGCTTTGAGATAACAAATTCCACATTGCTTTTGTCTATTTGGCAATTACTGCTCAAGGTATCTGCTTGTGACTCCCTAGAGGTAATTAGTCACTCTTTAGTTAATTGCTTTTCACCATATTAGATTAAGGGAAATATTTATTTCACACTACCTCAGATCATGATTTCAATGCAAAATTTATGTGTTTAATTACTGTTTTGTGCAATAGGTGTGCGCTAATATTTACCCATAGCTTGTCATGTCTTTGGGCATTAAACTTATCCTTCACTTATTCCATCTGGACAACTACATTATTTTCTTCTTTCCGTAGGACCTTTCCTTAGCACACCACATGTACTTAAAATTAATTAATTAATTGGCCTAACAAAATCATGGCATATTTTGTAAGAGGATTTAAGTATTGTTTGGTTTAGGTAAGTTCCAATTAGCTCAACTAGTAAAATTTCTTATGGTTGTGTTGGGTTAAGATAGCTTGACCTCGGTTAATTAATTCAATTACCCAAATTGATTAATTAAGTTCAATTGCATGCAAAAAGTGAATGACCAACAAGTCACCAAAAATACTAAGTACAGTGGAAAATAAATTGAACACGTTAATTTGTTGACCAATGGGGAAAACCTCACAAGATAAAACCTCATCGGGTGATTTTAAGGTTACCATTCCCAAGAATCCACTAATCAACAATCAAGCGATTACAAATATAAGGAATCTTACCAACTACTTTGGCCTATCTCGAAATACTAATCTACAGTTGAACCTTTGCTCCAATACCCAATTGGACTTGATTTTATAGTAGTCTTCTTTCTTTTGATGCACAAACCTTCAATTTGTGACTAACTCTTTGCACAGATCCCAGTACATAACTAATTCTAACAACTTGACCAGATGTTTTTGATTGCAAAGTGTTAGGTTCTAAAAATTTAGGAATTTATGTATTTAGAACTCTAATGTGTAATGTTGACAAATCATGATCAAAGCAATATGTTTATTCTTGTTTAGGCTTGCTTAAAGTTATATATTTTATGTAAAGTTGGAATCGAGAAGCTGCAAATGTATTGGTACATTTTGGCCTGGCTCGATCGATCAAAAGAAAGACTCGATCGATCGAATCTCGAGCAAAATGCTTTTCTGCAGAATTTTCCAACTCAACCCTAACTCATTAAACATTTTGGGTTTTTTGTTTTTACCCTAGGTATAAAAGGCAAAACCCTAGCCACGTTTTTGGAGTTGTTCATGTTGTGTTGTTACTCATACTTTTTGGTTTTGTGTAAATCTCTTGTGAGATTTAGAGGAGCTTTCCTTTACACAAAGGTTAGGATTTTCAAGGTAGAGATTATATCAACATCTTGATGATCAACTCGGTTACTGCCATTGGAGCTTAAAGAATAATAAGCGTGGGTGCTTGTAGCTGATTGGAGAATCCAAAGAAAGAAGGAGTCTGTAGATTCGGAGTTTGCACATGGTCGTATCAGTAAGTTCTATTGGTGGGTAGTATTAGGAAGTCAAGCAGGGAGCTTGTAAGTCCTTTTGTATAAATTTCGATTCTTTTGCATAGTGGATTCAGGTTTACCTTGAAGATAGCTAGGTCAAATCCTCCCTAGGTTTTTACCATGTGGTTTCTTGGGTGATCATATCATTGTATCTTTTGTATTCCGCTACTTTATATTCTTGATATGATTGTATATTTGTGATAACCTAGAACTGCATAATTTGACTAAATTAATCACTTGGCTAATTAACTAAGTTAATCTGGTTGGTTTAAGAGGTCTAAAACTGTTCAAGTGGTATTAAAGCGGGTAGCTCTCTTGTTTGAGATTTCTTGATCTCTGAGCTGATCCTTAACCCCTATTGTCATGGAGCATGGACACTCTCTCGTTGTTCCTTCTCACTTTGATGGGAATAACTATGCTTATTGGAAAGTAAAGATAAAAGCATTCCTGAAATCCATTAATAAGAAGGTTTGGAATTTCATTGAGTACGGATGGGAGAAGCCCACTACTCTTGTGAGTGAGTGGCAAACTTCTCAAAAAGAAGCAGCTGGTTTCAATAGCAAAGTTATGAATGTCATCTTTAATGTTGTTTCCATGAAAGAATTTAAGAGAATCTCTAATGTTGAGATTACTCATACTGCTTGGAAAATCCTCCAGACTGTGCATGAAGGTACAAAAGCAGTTAAGATTAACAAGTTACAGCAATTAACTTCTAGATTTAAAAGTATTAGAATGTCTGATGATGAATCTTTTGATGAATTCTATGCTAAATTGAATGATATTGTTAATTCTGCTTTTAATTTGGGTGAAATTTATGATCAACCTAAAATTGTTAGGAAGATTCTTAAATCTTTAACTGAAAACTTTAGACCCAAAGTGACTGCCATTACTAAGAGTAAGAATGTGGACTCCATCCCTGTTGATGAGCTTATAGGATCTCTTCAGTCCTATGAGTCTGACTTACCCAAAGCTTTCAAATCTAAATCAATGGCTCTTAAGTCAGTTGATGATGTTGAGGTTGATGGATTTGATGATAAGCTCTCTGCTACAAAAATTGCGTACCTTGCCAAGAACTTTAGAAACTTTCTTAGGAATAATAACAAAAAGGAAAAAGGTACAAACACTGCTCAACCTAGAAACTTTAGGAAGAATGATCCTACTAAGGTTAATAACTTTGAAAAACCTAGAGATAAAGTTAGTCAATCTTCAAACAATTCTTTGGGTGCTTAGTGTTTTGGCTGTCAAAGGTATAGTCATGTTAAATCTAAATGTCCTACATTCTTGAGGTCTAAGAGTAAAGCTATGGCTGTAACTCTTAGTGATAATGAGGTTTCTAATGATGAGTCTGGATGTGACAAGGATGGAAACTGCATTGCTTTCACTGCT